>QXVZ01024813.1:0-12174 GCA_008931825.1 Phallusia fumigata | reverse complement strand
CCTTTCAGGAAGGGGACCCATAATTATTTGCATTTTTAAAAATTAGACTACAGTGCTAAAATAAACTTGGGTATAATATGTGCAACGCAAAAAGATGGCAGAAAACCTAGTTTTAATAAGTTGATCATTTAGGAGGCTTGCGGGGAAATGGCTAGGGTGAATGGGTTAAGCAAATCCAAAGTGAAATTTCATCCAATTCAAATATCGTTTAAGAACATAACCACTGAAGGGAACCCCACTGCAACCACTGGGGCTTTGAAGTCACAATGCTAGGGACACGTCCCATTGACTCCAACTTAAATGTGTTAAGTTTCATACAACTTTATCATAGAGTAATCCTCGGCTAATCTGGATTCTTATCTAATTCACGAGAAACTGAAGAAATGAATAATTTTGTCTTTTCCCTTTTAGCTTGACATCAATTCCTACTTACTAATGGATAGAAAAGAAAGTTATTGTGACAAATTTGTGTGCGGCATGGGGTCTATGTGTGGAATGTGTGTGGATTCCCGACCTACTCGCCAATCATAACCAAATGCTTGATGATTTGTGATAGCACATTTTTTGCTGTTGTGTGAACACTGTCCTAATTTGGGGAAGTAAATGGTTCTATTCTAGAAGTGGCAATGTGCAATCATGATTTCAGCTGTGGAAACTTCAAATTAGCACCACTGTTAACAACAGAAACTATTCACTGTACTATCATTCCACACACACTATTACCAATTATATATTTGGTTTGGATATATATTCAGTTATTTATTTTACATTGAGCATCACAGTTACCTCAGCGTTTTATGACATAATTATTAGGCAGAAACACATGGCACCCAAACTTGCAAAGTTGTAGATTAAGAAATATTTGTTACTAATTTTATAGAATTTAGTAAAAAAAACGGTAATTATAACAAACTATGGCCCTAGCAAGTTAGGAATATACATAGGATTAGTACTAAATACACCACAATGAAAAGGGACCATACAAAAAAATTAACTAACTTCAATAATGGAAATTTATTACAAGACTGACCTAATAATGAAACACACAAGTTTGGACATTCCAGAACAAATTTAATAAAAATGAACTGCCAAACTCAAGGTAGGAATTTGTTTTCACAAAAATATTTAAAATGACATAGTAAATTGCTATTTAAGCACCTGGCAGTCGGTAAATGTAAATTCTAACTGATCTTACCATTATTTATTGGGAGTTGAGCTCATGTCTTCTTATTGTTGCAAATGCCAACAATCTGGTTCAGGATGCCCTTAAATAATGGTAGTGTATGTACTTTTCCTGAGAAATAACAAAACAAAACATAAAATATCAGTTTCATTGTTTATTATTGAATATATACCAAGAAAACCAGAAAAATTAATAGACTGGTATTTTTAGGTTTAAGTTTAATCTTTGAACTAGAATTATTTATATATCCTATCTGTAAATTTAACACAACATGTATTGCTAAAAGCATCTGTCTTGGATTCAAATCCTGCCATCATTTAGATATTTCACACCGCACTTCAATTCTTCACAGTTTGGATCTGATTTAGTATGATGCCTCTTCAAGCCTGGCTATAAACTTGATAATATTGCACAGATTTGAAACAAAAAATTGTACGGTCGGTTACGATCCTACGGCAGAACACACCCAGTTCACTCTAACCATCTTTCGAAACAGAACACTTGACTCGATAACCAATGGTTTTTTCGGTGTCCTTGCTGTTTTATGAAACCTTTTAACGATGACGAATTGATGAAGTGACAATACAAATAAACTTGACTTGACTTCCAAAAGGTAACCAATATATTTGCTGAATCTAACCATTTGTTTTCACACATCATGCCAATTACAATCCTTGTGTCAAAAGCATGATTTAATAGGCTCACTAAGCAAAAAGTGGATCTACAATGCCTTTTGGCTAAGCCACAGCCAACTGGAAAAACTTGAAAATAAACTCTCTTAGTCAGTGGTTCCCAACCTTTTCTGACTGGTGACTTCCCTATAATGATTTAAAATATCTTGCAACCGACCAACCATTTTTTTCTAAACAACAATATCAATCAAATTGCTTTTTATAGTTTATCGTTTATTTGCATTCACTTTTGCTCCATGAAACAGCTGGCTTTGAAACTTCATGGCCTTAACCTAATGATTTCATTGTTGATGACAATAATTACTGTGACGTTTCAATGGCAATGCCTGTGCAGTTAGCTATGGGTACATAACCTACTGCTTATCGTACCTGACAAGACAGGTGATGCAGGCCAAACCAGTTGTAGCCTATGTGTGAAAAAATGTAATTAAAATATCTGTTGGGATGTCTTTTTGTCAATAATACATTTGCTGGACACAAGGAATCGTCACACAATGGTATCTGAGACAATAATAACGGTCAGCACACATGCAACTAGACCAGGGGTCTCCAACCTTTTGGGTCAGCGAGCCAGATGCGATGCCCACGCTGTACCTCCTCGCGGTTGGCACCCCTGAACTAGACGTACCCCAGTAGTCACAAACAAATTGCTGCTTTGAAACACTTTACAAGAATCAATAACGGCGCGATATTTGTTTTTCTTATCGCACATTCAAAGCAGTATTTCAACAGAAATTATTAAAAGCCTATTGGTTGACCAATGGTTAACTGGGCTCAAAAGTTACGTCAAACAAACTTACATACCCATCTATGATGTGTGCGAATTAATAAAAAGATTCTTCTTGACCAAAAGTAAAAACAAATTGTTGTTAGATTGAAAACAAATTTAAAAGGGTCATGTAATGATCATTTTTACCTGTTTTGGAGTATAAATCCAAGGTATGCTTCACACATGATGTTGGCATGAGCAGACTGTCAATCACTTGCTGTTTTAAAGAAGCAATCTAACTCATTTTTACCCTAGTGAGGTGTCTGACGTTAAATGCAGTCCTGCAGAACAAAACATTCGTTGATTTTTAATTGCCATCAAACTAGCAAGTAAAGCATCCCCAGCACAATAAAAAAAATCTCAGCCCTCTGCAAAAACATCTTTGTTTGCTGTCTTAATGCAAAAATTCAGTACCAACAACCTCCATGTTTAGAAAAAATGTTTTTAGTTTGTTATCCTCTGTAGGATAGAACAAGATCGAACAAACTAAGTGCCATCCTCTCAATCTACAATATTAACTAGAGTATTGATTATTATTGGGATGCCACAGGGAAAGTCAAAGAAACTTGGCAAGTTGGAGTCAAAAACAGATATTTGTCGTACAGGTGTCAAAAAAAGAAAAAATTAAGAAGTCCCTATGAATTTTGTTAAGAAAGCAACATTCTTAAATCCAAACAAATCTTTCAAAGTTATCTCATTTCACCACCCAATTTCTGTGATCTGGCACAGCATCAGTTGGAAGTCAAAATCATGTCTTTGTTTTTGACAACAGGAGATATTAATTTTGCAACAGATGTAAATAACATTTAGTTTGTGTGACAAAAATTTAATTTTAATACAGTAGTTTCCTACAATACATATACAGCTATAGGTAGACAAAGTTACATATTTTGCCATGTTAGATTAGTATAAGTTAAGCTTATTTAAACTGAGGTGACATCTGCTGACATAACAAGAAATACCTAAATTACTCCCTTTGAAGTTCATAGTTTGTTGGAAATTGTATTTAGGAATTTCAGAAAAAGTAAAAAACAATCATTAACTCATAATGGGGACCAAGTATATACTTTGTTTTGTTATTATACATAGGTGCTTGTGGTAAAATGTTTTACGATCCAGGGAGGTGGTATTTTATTTTACCTCAAGTTTATGATGGACTTTGTTTCCCTCTAAAATGGCATGGAAAGGTGAGAGATAAGTGGTTTTAACACCTCTCACAAAATGTGCTGCAAGAAAGATTCTTCAGAGCCTAGGGTTTGCATTTATAGTATAAGTGAAAGAAACAACAATTGCCCACTTTGCCGTTTTAGTACTATGACAAGCTATTCTGTTTGTGATCATATACACTACTTGATTCAATGGAAAAGTTTGTGATTATAACAAAAACTAAACAATAAAAAAACAGAAAACACAATAACCTGTACCACTTTGGCTTAATCTCCAAACTTTATGGGACTAAAAGATCAACTGCTTCAGGCTTCAGTGTTAAACATGATTAACCACGTCAGTATTTAAAAACTGCATAAATTTCAACCAATTTGGACATTGTTGATGATTATTTTCCAGGGATAACGGGATGACCACTAAGCTATGGGGTTGGAAGAAACTAATGTTGCAACTTCATGATCACATCTATCAGACTCACTGCAGGTAGAGGGTAACACAATATGTTTCCATATTAGGAAGTGAACCCATAATGAATGCCTGCCACCAAACTTAGCCTTTTCCATTTTTTTGAATGGGTCATGACAGCATTGACATCAATACAAACAGGTGAAAAAACAGGTCATTGCCCCTTTCAGGGATTTTTTATTCTCAAAAAAATTCTGTCCTGGAAAGAACACTATAACAAACTTTATGAAACATGTGAGCGAAATCTGGATACCTGTAACTAAAACAAAAAACTATCTTAATCAGGATATAGTGAACCTCAGTTAATCCATATTGACGAATTCTAGAAGAAGATCCGTTTGCCCAAAAACTTTTGCTTCAGGCCTAACAATATCTAGTTAGTGGTTGATCAGAAAAAAACACTCTAATTGAACATATNCTGTCCTGGAAAGAACACTATAACAAACTTTATGAAACATGTGAGCGAAATCTGGATACCTGTAACTAAAACAAAAAACTATCTTAATCAGGATATAGTGAACCTCAGTTAATCCATATTGACGAATTCTAGAAGAAGATCCGTTTGCCCAAAAACTTTTGCTTCAGGCCTAACAATATCTAGTTAGTGGTTGATCAGAAAAAAACACTCTAATTGAACATATAAGCAACTCAATGTTCATAGAATTCTTTCAAATTAAAACAGACTTATTGGTCCAGTAAATCCTCACACACTAAATCCCCAAAAGCATCGTGCAACGAACAATTGACTGTTTGTGTGACTTCATACATGCAGAAATAGTTGAAGTTATTCATCTGAGTGATTATGATGCTACAGTGTTGTTGACTGTGGGCCGCCTGGTACTTTTAGTGGGCAGCCCTTACTTCTACTCATGTGCACAGCACGGTAAATGGAAGCTGACGTGGTTAAAGGCTAGAACATAGACCACTATGAGTGAATGTTGATTATTTTACACAACAAATAAATGTTATGTCACAATGAATTGTGATGAAGCAGGCAATGTCAGAAACACACGAATAGGAAAGTAATGTGTACTTGACATTTGTTAACAGGAAAATCTTAATAAAGAGAAATGTGGTTTTATACACAAGGTTTGTTGATGTTAAGAGACATTTCAAATGCACTCATATGGAACAAACTTGCCAACCCATATAAGCAACTACGAAACATTTCATGCTGTGTGGGCCTCCAGTTAGGACTAAATGAAAAGTTTTGGTTTTCATAAAAGAGTTTGCTGACCACTGTTGTAGACTGTAAAGCACAATGCAGTAAAGCAAGTATCTAACAGTAAGCCGGTGTTGTGAATAAACATGTGGGGTTTAGTGTACGAATGCTGGATAAGACATGTAAAAATAGCAACCTTTATCTACAATTAGTGAAGATCCACATAAAACAATTACAAATTCTTCGTACCTCCAGTTTTATCCAAATAAGGTGAAGATCCAGATTCACCAAGGCTTACACATATTCAGTATTGTATAAAAACCTGCATCATTGACAGTCAGTTCACACTTTCAAACTACAAGACATATGTAACAAGTTATTAAGATTTTTATTAATTGGAAAGGCTCTATGTCCATAACAAGTACAAGAATTAAAAATGGCCTATTAACCATAAAAGAGCTACATATGATGGGAACTTATAATTATTCGTGTACAAGAACTTGCATCCATTACAGCATCACAACACCTACTTCCAGATGCATTTGCTTATCTTTTTTCACTCATGCAAAGACCATCCAAGCCTGTACTAATTGTGCATGTTAAGTCATGTCCATAGCACTAATTTCCCCAAACTATGAAAGCTCAAAAATGTGGAGCGGTCTACCGGGAGAGATTTAAAAAAATTAATCGACCAGACATTCTGTTACTGTTAGCACTTGAATATAACCCACTTGCGCGTGCGTGACCCATATCTGTTGACAATTTGTTCTTTCCACAATATTGTGTGGTTTTTAACTAAAGCTACCAATGAAATGTGTTTTTTAACGTTCACCAATTGCGCGTCGCTAACAACAAATAGTTTGTTACCTTTTTTCACACTGGCTCGTTTAGTTGATGACGTCATAAAGTACCTAATAAGATGTTATTAATGGTGCTATTGCCACTCATCTTGTTGTCAATATCATGTTGCCAAGTTTACGCAAAATGTGTTTGTGCTATTTTTCAAAACTTCGATCGTGGAAATTAACTACGGTTACACGAACTTGCTATGTCGGTTTTTGTCATATTCATAAGTTTGGTCGTGAAAATTAACCATGGTTACACGAACTTGCTATGTCGGTTTTCGTCATTTTTCAAAAGTTTGGTCGTGGAAATTAACCGTGGTTACACGAACTTGCTATGTCGGTTTTCGTAATATTCATAAGTTTGGTCGTGGAAATTAACCACGGTTACACGAACTTGCTATGTCGGTTTTCGTCATTTTTCAAAAGTTTGGTCGTGGAAATTAACCGTGGTTACACGAACTTGCTATGTAGGTTTTCGTCATTTTTCAAAAGTTTGGTCGTGGAAATTAACCGTGGTTACACGAACTTGCTATGTAGGTTTTCGTAATATTCATAAGTTTGGTCGTGGAAATTAACCACGGTTACACGAACTTGCTATGTAGATTTTCGTCATTTTTCAAAAGTTTGGTCGTGGAAATTAACCGTGGTTACACGAACTTGCTATGTCGGTTTTCGTAATATTTATAAGTTTGGTCGTGGAAATTAACCACGGTTACACGAACTTGCTATGTCGGTTTTCGTAATATTTATAAGTTTGGTCGTGGAAATTAACCACGGTTACACGAACTTGCTACGTAGATTTTCGTCATTTTTCAAAAGTTTGGTCGTGAAAATTAACCGTGGTTACACGAACTTGCTGTGTCGGTTTGCGTCATTTTTGTTTAAAGTTGTGGAATCCGGCTAGGGATTGTGTTGAAAGCGTTGGGGTTCTGGGGTTCGTGCGGAACCAAGACGATTCCGGATCAGGACGATCGATTGCAGCTCGTATGTGGGGGACGACCACGACAAGAAGGCAGGGAAACCTGTACCGGTGGTCAAAGTGTACTTGCTTTGGACTGTCGACATAGTTGCCTATTTAGACAAGATGCTAATGGATGCCTATTTAGGCGTAAAACTCTAGCTCTCTTAATCGACGAAGCGAGATGGGTCATCGTGTGGCGGTTAAAGGTAAGAATAGAAAGGGGCATCATTTGTCAGTCGCTTGATAAAAGGCACAGAGTTCCTAAGTAACCAACGAATACTTTGCAGTAAGTTAAAAAAACGAGGTAAAACTGAAATTGACCGACAAAACAAGTTGTGCAAGCGGAAAACAGTTTTAGATTGCCTACTATTGAACACTGCTTCAGACAAACACACCACNCAAGTTAACCGGACTGGACCGTGTGTCGGTTAAAGGTAAGAATAAAAAGGGGCATCATTTGTCAGTCGCTTGATAAAAGGCACAGAGTTCTTAAGTAACCAACGAATACTTTGCAGTAAGTTAAAAAAGCGAGGTAAAACTGAAATTGACCGACAAAACAAGTTGGGCAAGCGGAAAACAGTTTTAGATTGCCTACCATTGAACACTGCTTCAGACAAACACACCACATACTTGGCAATATCACATCAGTACTCTACGAGTTGGTGCCGCACTGATGCTGAATTGACGCACTTGGTCGGAAAATTCAGCGAACCGAAACTTTCAACAGCCATTTGGCTGCCAGTCGATTGACGAATACTTCCGTTTCGGAGAAAGACGAAGGTCAAGATGCAAATAGAAACAGCAGCGCGAAATCGCAATGCGTACAAAATCAAGTCCTTGTAATTGCCACTGCTATTCCCAAAAGAAAAACACCAATAGCAGTCAAAACGCCAATGCCGGACGTTTCTGACGACCAAGGGTTCCAGGCATTGGAAATTCAAATTTTGTTCCAAGAATTGATCTTTTACTTTTACTTGCAGCTCAATAAAACCCTGTGCAATTGTGTCCTGCGTCCATTTTCACTCTAGCTGTGGACGAGATGTTTTCTATTCGCTTGATTTGTGTCAGTTTGCTGCTTTTCGCTTTACTTGGATCTTTAAAAGCAGGGCAAGTACATCTAATGTCGGTTATTTATCCTATTTTCTGAAGTTTGTCGTTTGTAATTTGATTTTTGCCGAGCTGACTGAAACTTTTCGGTGCAGTGAAGCGGCTTAAATGTTTTTTTTTTCAAATTTTGTGACATGAGGAGGTAACATAATCCTCTTAAGCACCTTGAGCATTGAATTTTCATATTTTCCCTTGACCACAGACGAAGGAGCGATCGTCGGCGTGGAGACAGAAGACGACGTAGCAGCAGTGGTGGAAGACGCGACGGTGGTAGACGTGATAGGCATGGCGACGACCACAAAAATAAGGACAAGAAGCACGGGGATCGTTGCAAACCGCATAAATGCCCTGCAACGTGGAGCAGCTGCTCTGTTCCTTGTGGCGGAGGGACACAAACACCTAGTTTCAACCTAAACAGAGACCGTTGCCGTAAATGCAACTTGCCTTCGCCGAGACCGTGCAACACTCAGTGCTGTCCAGGTACGTTACGGTTTAAACTGTTTATTTTTTATGACATAAATGTGGTTTTATGCTTGGGTTGTCTGGAATGGACTTTGTATAAATCAAATCTGTTGCTTTATTTTCGGTTACTTTCTGCCACACGACTAACCTAATCTCCCAAAACTAGCTCTGAAAATTTATTCTTAAAAACAAGGATGGTAGTCTGTACGTTACAAAATCTGTAGAAGGTACGGTATGCCCTTCGCAACGAAGGTACGCACAACTTAGCACGTAAAGTACCACCCTGCCTTTCCTTGCCCAAAAATACTGCTTCGAAAACAACTTATCTGACTTTGTAATTTGTCTCTCACAGTTAATTGTGCTTGGGGAGTATGGGGAAATCACGGAAACGTAACTTGTATGACTTATTTTGCGTTAATGGTTAGTGTGGTGTCTTCCAAGTCTTTTAGAAATACAAGGCTTAACATTTAAACAAACCTGTTTGTTATCTTGCAGTTAACTGTGCCTGGGGTGGTTGGGGAAGTTGGGGAAGTTGCTCAGTTCGATGTGGAGGAGGAACAAGAAGCAGGAGTAGAGGATACAGTCAGAGCGCCCGATGCGGAGGCTCCGGATGTTCAGGATCGACCACATCTTCCGAGAGATGCAACACACAATGTTGTCCTGTGAACTGTGCTTGGGGAGCGTGGGGAAATTACGGAAGTTGTTCGGCATTATGCGGAGGAGGATCACAGAGTCGATCCCGATCTCTTACCAGAGCTACATCTTGTGGAGGAACGTGCTCAGGATCAAAAACGTCCTCCCGAAACTGCAACTCTCATCCATGTCCAATAAACTGTCAATGGGGACCCTGGGGTAATTTCGGAGGCTGTAGTCGTTCTTGTGGGAGTGGAACACAAAGCAGAACCAGAAGCGTTTTAGTAAGACCTCAGCATGGAGGAGCAGCATGTTCTGGGTCTTCATCCTCTTCTCGAACCTGCAACTCTCATCCATGTCCAATAAACTGCCAATGGGGACACTGGGGTAATTTTGGAGCCTGTAGTCGTTCTTGTGGGAGTGGAACACAAAGCAGAACCAGAGGCATTTCAGTTTGGGCTCAGCATGGAGGAGCAGCATGTTCTGGGTCTTCATCCTCTACTCAAACCTGCAACTCTCATCCTTGTCCAATAAACTGCCAGTGGGGCGCCTGGAGTGTATTCGATAACTGCAATGTTTCTTGTGGTGGAGGAACACAGAGCAGGTATCGTAGGGTTGCTATTGGATCGCAGTATGGAGGAAATGCCTGCTCTGGTTCCTCATCTTCTTCTCAGCAGTGCAACACTCATCCTTGTCCTGTGGACTGCTTGTGGGGGGAATGGGGAAGCTTCGGAGTTTGCTCCGTCAATTGCGGTGGAGGAACCCAGTCGCGGATCAGGGAAATCACCCAGGTTGCACTTCACGGTGGACAAAATTGCACAGGTCATGCTGAGTCGACACAAACTTGCAACACTCAATGCTGCCCCGTCGATTGTGAATGGGGTCCTTGGAGCGAATTTGGGGCCTGCAACGAATCTTGTNGGAACGCAGTTTCGCAGCCGAAATGTGTCAGTGAAAGCGGAATGTGGAGGAGCTGACTGCAAGGGGGAGCAATCTTCATCACAACTCTGCAACATTCAATGTTGCCCTGTGGACTGCCAATGGGATAAGTGGGGAAGCTACGGCGAGTGTTCAGCCACTTGCGGCGGTGGCGAGAAACTCAGGCAGCGCGTCGTTTTGGTGAACACATCCTGTGGTGGAAAGGAGTGTTCAGGTTCAGGGTCAGATGCAACCCCATGCAATGTTGATCCATGCCCTGTAGATTGTGTATGGGGAAGCTGGAGCGATTGGACTCAGTGCAATGCTACTTGTGGCGGAGGGTCAAAGGTCAGATCACGAATCGTCGACGTGGAAGCTCAGTTTGATGGTCTGCAGTGCCTTGGGAAAACTGAAGAAAGACAGTACGTTTTTATTGATTAAAGTGGTTATTTTGTTTGACAACAAAAGCACTGGAGAAATTGAACAATTTGTTAATAACGCAGAAAATTTTTTGTTTAAACGTTTGTTTTGTTTTATTGTTTCAATAAACTTATATTACCCAATATAGGGCAATTCGTTTTACAACTTATCTTTTTTTGGTGGATTATTAGGTTCAACTTTTTTTCAAAACTTTTCACCAAAACAGAAAACCGTTTCAATTTTAACGTTTTTAAAACCTGGCTTTGGATGAAAAACATTTTTTACGGATGTTGTATTTATTTAATTAACCACCGAATACATCTCCTTTCGCAGACGTTGCAACACTCAGTGCTGCCCTGTCGACTGCACGTGGGGACAATGGGCTGACTGGTCAACTTGTTCACATACATGCGGAAAAGGTAAATATCTCGAAACTGCGAGACATAGGTTTCTGCCTTTGTTGACTTTAATATGTTTGTTGCATCAGGTTCTCAGATGAGGGGAAGAACCTTCGATCAGTTTGAAACTTGCGGCGGTTTGTCCTGTGATGGGAATTTCACTGACGAGCGAAGTTGCAATGACGTGTGTTGTCCGGTTGATTGCGCGTGGGGACCTTGGAGCGAGTGGGGAGGGTAAGTAGTGTCTAATTACATTTGTCTGAGTCAATATTAGAACTGCACTTTCCGGGTATGCCAAGGTTTGGTGGATAAGTATTACACCCACCTGTTATACCATGGGGCCAAAAAAAGTATCTATATTTTCCCCTGGCCAAATGTTAGGAACACAAACTGTGCGGGTTGTTTGGCAAAACTTCAAGACCTATGGAAAGTTTTACACATGATTTTTCATCTACACAACGAGAACATTGTTATGTCGGAATATAATTGTCTCCAGGTGTTCAAAAACATGTGGGACCGGAGTACAAGACAGGAGCAGAAGTATTGAAACGCCGAACTCGTGTAATGGTCTCCACTGCACAGGCCCAGAAAACGACAACCGCACTTGTAATACAGACTGCTGCTCCGGTAAGACTCGTTCGACAACTTCCCCTTTGCATATACTGGTGCTGTTTTAGGTTTGGACCAATTCTAATAAACATGTGTTTCTGATCCCCACACCTCTAAAAGTTTATGCTTCATTCTTTATTTAGCGCAACATTTGTAAATTAGCCTACACTTGAGCTGAATTTTACAGCACACTCAAAATTAGTCTGGGTAATTCCTATTGCGAATAACAAGATTCGCCAAACACTGACATCATTAATTGTAAACATGCAAATTATATCAAGGTTTGAAATGTAAAATATTAAGTAATTGGAGTATAAAATCAGACCCATTAGCACTGAATTCACAGTGCGTTGGTTACATTGCATCACTTAACCCCAGCTTAA
>QXVZ01024811.1:0-24291 GCA_008931825.1 Phallusia fumigata | reverse complement strand
ACATAATTGTTAATTGTTTATTGCACTTATGAGTTGTAATTGTATCGCAGCGACACAATACCAGGGAAACAATAGATAAGCCGAAAATATTACAATTTACGGAACCTATACCAGTGTTTCTCAAAACTTTCTTGGAATCCACGCCTTTGGAAAAGTTGGTTGGAATTTCGACGCAGCAGCGACAAGAATTTGACCATGAAACTTATTATCAAAGTTGGATTTATTGATATAATTTCAATGTGATGTGTAGGCTTGCTTGCTTTTACAAAGCTTACCAAATCTTGGCAGAATTAGTGTGCGACAGCCTTGGAAAATAAAATGACGCACAAGGACACAGTTTGAGAACCGCGGCCTCATACTCTTTTTTATGTTTAACATGTAAAAGTTTTACTAATATTTTCGACGCAGATTATGCTTTATGTGCTAAACAAGCGTAACCATCAAATGTACCTTCCTTACAACCGACCCACAACACTAAACCAAACAACAGTGTAGCTTCAGCGCGTTCAACCAGCTTATCCACCAATTGAGCCCCGTCACCTTTTTGTACCTCATGGCTTTTTAACGTTACGCAGTTATTTCCGGCCTGGTGATTGATTTAGTGATATTGTGTAGCTCTGTTTTCCTGCCCCAAGCAAACATACTAAACTCAACTCAACAGTTTATATACGTCGCTGTCTGCAGCTTTGTATATTAAACTGTTCTACCTGCACTTGCCAGAAAATCCGTTTGTGACTACCAGACTTACGCCACGTTCAACGACTATAAAGGCGTTTCTTTCACAAGGCCAGCCAGATGTGTGTCAAATTACACATCAACCTTCTTCAGAATACCAACGCGCAAACTGCAATTTCGGTGCTTCACTTTGAACATTTCACACTCAAGCTCATGTGTCAACATAACACCCTCTCAAATACCTCGTCTGCTGCCATCAGCAACAGCCTAAACCCTTGTAAACCCAGCTCAACAACGTGCAAGCACAATAGTAAGACGCAATACAATGTAATCACCACTCAACAGACAGATGCCTCGCAATAGATGCCTGGCGCCTCTCGCGAAATGCAATCATCCCCTTGCCGCAGGCAAAGCCCCGAAAATCAGGCGCGCGATCGACTGCCAGTGCTTTAAATGCGCTGATCACCTTTCCCCTGTGGCCGCTTGACTGTCAGGATTTGCGGGACAACTGAAATCGGATTATTGTCGGATGATCGGAGCTCAGGCCCACGAGTATTTGCTCGACACGTGAGGAGTATATTTGGGGAGCGCTGTCTTGGTAAGGTTGCGTTAGCGGCGGAAATTGTTTATTTGTCGGTTTGTACTGTCCAAAGAATGAAGTGAATTGGGGTTAATGACGAAGGGAACGTAGTGTTGCGTTTAATAAAGTTTTCTGTAAGTTATGCATCGCTCCGGTTAACCATAATATCTATTTAATGCATCGATACCCGTGGGAACATTCTTTTACATTCTCATTTGGGATATTCTCTTTTGCATAGCGCGTAATGCCCCCAAATTCAGTTTATCTCGTCACAGAACATTGTGTAACAAAGGTACAGCTGCAGCGCGTTCACCCCTAATCCACCAATTGTGCCTTTTTTGTGCTTTATAATGTTTTAACGTTGCGCTGCTATATCCGGCTTGGTGGTTGCTTCAGTGCTCCTGTGTCGCTACGTTTTCTTTCACCAAGCGAAATAAACTCAACTCAACCAAGGGGTCATCATTTTCTGACTCGGCAAAACGTCTTTAGGGTGAAACCAAAAACTTGTATTCCAATCACCATACACAAAATCCACATCGAGAAAGACTTGATCAAACGCTAAAGTGGGGACTACAAGCAAAAAGCTACTATGGAAGAGAAGATAGGGTGCCCAAGTGTACACAAAAACACACAGGAAAGGTACATAGCATATGTGGCCAATCTAGGAGGCAGCTATGTACTGGAAAAAGATAAGAGTCGACACTGATGGGAAAATTTGACATTGGGCAGTAGACAAGAAATGCTGCAAGGCCCTGTAATTATGCGTGGGAAAGAATTAGGGACACCAGCTGTTTAATGCAAGGGTTGCTTGTAAGGAGACGCGTTGGACAAAACAAGTGCTACAGAATAAGCATTAAAGCAGTGTGAACATGATATAAGATTCCGCACTATATGTGGATAATGGTAAAACTATAGGACTAGCATGGAACAAAATGTAAGGGCGGCAAAATAAAATCAAGACGCTCGATTTTCTTTTTTTATTGAGTGTTTTTGTATTTTTTTGTGTTTATTGCAGGATTTTTGTCTGATTCTTTTAAGAGTGTGTTTTTTTATTGTTAAAACCGTTTCTGGTTAGTGTTACACATGTGGTTACAGTGCAATGAAAAAGGTACAAAAACTAGACAGCGGGCAAGGAACAAAGTACAAATGTACAAACATAAACATAAAGATCAAACACAGAAAAAGTAACCTCTTACTCAGCCTACATAGAAATCATAAAGTCGCAGACCGGCGGTATTGAAAACGTTTTTCCGTTTAAAGCAAGCTATAAAACGCAACCTATAAATCACGCGATTTTTTCATCGGTTTTAGAAAAACATTGACACTTTTCGCTGCCGCCAGTTGGCGCTCGCACTCACATCACGGGGTCGATGGTCTTCCTCGTTTTCTTTCGGCCTTTGCCTCCCTTCTTCTTGCGCCCTCCTGCGGTGGAAGATTTAGCTGCTGGGTTAGTCTCGAAAGTGGGGGAGCACCCGATTGGTTGACGGTTGATCACTTTGCCCTTTGAGCAAGGGACCTGAAAATCCCGAATACAATGTTACTTATAGGACAGATACACGAAATGTTCGAGTTATTGTAAAATATGAAGCAAACAAAGAGATAAATACAAAAAAGGGTTGCGTTTGGGGTTTGGTACTGTGCGATAAGGCCCCTTGCAAAGACATGTGCAAAGTTACTGTAAAATTATTTAGCTTTTTTTCTGTCATTTTGTCACATGCACGATCGTGTAGCCAAATGTTAGGTAACAAACACTTGGAAAAATATTTTTTTAGACTATAATTGGTTTAAACATGTAAGGTTTAGGAACAAATTAAAAAACAAATTACGTCATAGGCATCCACGTGATTAGCGTCTACTTACAGGTGCGGAACGAGTAACCGATTTGCTGCTTGTTGGTCTTCCGTCTGAAAATTCGTCGCTGGCGTCAGAACTAAGTTGGAAAGGTAAAGGAATAATTACAGCAACCTCGAACAAGTGCTACGGCCAAATGACTCTCCAGTAGTAAGGCATAATTTTAACAGCATTGAAAAATTCCTTGGCACCACGTGTCCGTAGCTAAGACTAGTTTTAACGCTTGTTGTCTAACTTGTATGCAAGTTGCTGCAAGGTAATAATTTATGCCCCACGCTCGTTGGATTCGACGCCTATGCAGGTCGTCCTTCACACAGTGATGTTGAGCGTTCTATCCTGGGCGCAGCTATGGTTTTTTTGTGAGGTGTAAGGTCTGTCTGTATAGCTTTGTTCACTTTTGTTGTGTTTAATTTCTTACTATTTTAGGTATATGTTATGTTTTTGCATGTCAATTACTGTTTCGATCCATTTGAGTAAGACATAGGTTTATGTGCTAATATTATAATAAACTGTCTTCGTGCAAATTTGTGCCAGAAGGTTATGATCCAAACATATCCTGATATTAACATAAGTTTACTGTTTGTCGAAAGGCGAATGTCAATTAAGTAACCATGCTTATTGATACCTTCTACATGGAATAACTCACATGGAGTATTGTAACCATGGTATTGCCAGTGTTTTTCTTACCTTCCAGTAAGAAGTTGTGGGCCATCCTCGTGGGGATAAACCATGGGGTATCCTGGGGCGTCCTGGAAGTTGCTTTCCTCTTCAGTCGGAGTGCTACAAAAATCGAACGACAATGATCCTTATTGTGAATTTGAACCGTCAGATAGGGAAAAAACAGTTTAACAGTGAAGTGCGTATTTCAACAAAACACATTGAAACACTGAAAAATACAAATATGGCTGAAACTTTCCTGCATTGGAAATTTTTCATCTTTTCTTATCGCGTATGTTTTTTTAAACCGACGCTTGCCAGCATTATGTAATGTACAACCTGGGGTTTAGGAAGGTGCACTGACAAACAAGGGCAAAACCTCTGTTTTTAGCAACAAGCATCGCAAGAAAATATGTGTTGTTTAGCGTTGCATGTTGCTATTGTTAAAGGATTTTTAATCTCAAGCATTCAGTTTTGTGATCATTTTCGGCCAAGTTAGGTCCAGAAAACCCGTATTTAACGCCTTTGTGTGTGACTAAGGTGTACTGATATTTTTTGGGCAAAAACCAACAACACAAAATGTTGACAAGAAATGAGTTCAAGAACTTACATGTCAGGATGGTGTGGATAGCCAACAACGGGATCTGGTGAGCTGCTAAGTTCATCTGTAGCACAAAAAAATGATTTAAAAGTCCGATTAATTAAGAACTTAAACAGTATAGCGGCTGACCAAAACTGCAAGGTTATTTTTCGACCGAGCATGCTCAGGATCATTTCACGTCACACACGTACGACGTAGCAATATATTAGCTAGATGACGTGTGCGTTAAAAACAAAAGGCCTTGGTCGCAAATTCGGACTTTGAAAGATAAAAGAGGAATTTGATTTTTGAGGGATCAAACAATTTATTCTATGTGTGACTGGTGTTTCATTGCCGAATTGCACTAAAGTTTGCACAGTAAAATTGCAAAGGTTCTGTATAAGTTTGTTTATTTTTTGTTTTTTTGGCATCTAATTTATTGTTTCAATGCTAAAAAGATTATGTACCGAACTGCAGGTATATGGGCATAGCCAAGACTGATGAGTAGTTGGCATCATGTAAGTTATTGTGTCAACATTATTTTCATTAAAATATATTTTTCATAAAAAGACGTAATAGATTCAGAAGCATTTATTTCTCAATCAAGTATAGTACGGACTCGTCATACTGCCGATATTTCATTATAATCACTTTTCAGTCCCACAGCCCAGAACATGAGCAACCCAACGAATATTGCTCTTCCTACAATGGAAAACTGTGTTGGTACAGAATTACGATTTTGACAGCAACCATCATATACGAAAGGCAATATTCACTATAGGTGCCTTTAAAATCAGTTAAAAGAAGTTGATCCCGGAAAATGTTCAAACAGCCGTACAAAGGTTTGCATTGTGCGAAGTAAATTCGCAGCTTGGCATAGGCTTGCCACACCTACCGTTGGAGCTAGGGTAGGTCATAGCGTTCAGCACTGTACTGTCGGTCGAAGTTTTCACAAACTCGTTCAGCTGGTACTGCAGCATCTGTGAGTGAAAGGTCAAAGTTTGGTTCAACGCTGGTGGGTTTTGACATAAAAAGTCGGTAAAGGACATTTGATAGTTAACCCACCATTATGACATTATAATGTATTAGTCTTATGCCGTGACAACGCTTTTGCTTTGCAGTAGATGGTAACCTTTGTCTGGACGTTTAAAGTACACACAGCCTTTCAAATGTAGGCTTCATAGCCATTACGGTCATTAGAACAGCCCCTAATCACAGCCATTAGCAGTCTCACAAGCCATTGCACGGTTCGAACTTTATGGTTTAAACACGCATTATAAAAGCAATACATTTTACGCTAAAGGTACAACTGGCAGTTGTAGAAAGGAAAAATGTAAATCAAACGGCCTGGATTCGCCATCGTGCTCTGTAAACCAATACCCACAGCTTTGTAGCAACTTTTCTGCCCCCGCCATACCAGAAAACCATTTACCGATTGTTACATTAAAGNATTAAAAGCGGAAGTATATTGGATTTAATGCATAAAACATCGGATATACCGTTACGTCATAAATGGTGACGCCATAATACCTTAAGCATGCTCGGCCAAACACCAAGTATTAACACGAATTGCTCTGTTCTCAGCCAAACAAAGCGCTTGTATTTTCGACCTATACCTACTAAATTGTAATGAATTGTGTGCAACAGATGGACCTGTCTTACATTTTATTCACAGCAACAAACCTGCAGTTTAAACTTCTTGAGCTTTTTCTCAAGCTTGTGGCACTCAACAAACTTATCTTTGTAGGCGTCAGCCCCCATGGACAATCTAGTGGTCAGATCCTCAACCTGCAAGTTTGCAAACAGATATGATTTAGCCTGTTGTGTAAACTACATGAGAAAAGATTAGCTAAATGATGTCAGACCTGTGTTTTGAGGTCAGCGACCAGTTGGTCCTTGGCATCACTTTCTTCTTGAGCCTTGCTGGTTGTGGCTTGAACCTGAGTTAACACTTTATTGTTAGAAATGCAATTCTTTGGACGTTTGAGAGTGCTGCGCTATGTTAGTCATGCTTTAAATTGTTTGTTTTATGATGGAAGGACATGCATTTTGATGATTGGTGGCAAAGTGGCATTGCCCAAAATGCGTATAAATCACAACATGGCAAATATTAACAATACATGAATTTTTGAGAGTCATATCCAAAACAAATAATTGTGTAATGATGAGCCAATGTTTACACAAGTCAAGTTATGCCTTATGATGCTGGAAGACTTTTGCCAATAAAGTTTGTAGTGTGCTTATGAAGCTGATGACAATTACCTCTGTATTGGTTTGCTTCTTTCGAGCAGTTTGAGTCTTCTTGGTGCTTTTTGATGGTCTGATGTCAGATATGCGAGTTGCCTCGGCAACAGCTGTGTCCGAATCTTCAAGTTGTTTTCGCAGCAAAACAATTTGACCCTAAAAATTGCAGCTGGGTTATTTTTGCCAGGTTCAATAGCTTACCGACAGGGTATATTGTCATATTAAAATCAGACATGAAACATTTTGGGGGCCTAGAGCCTACCACTGAACCTCTATTTTGTTTTTGATTAGTTGGTATGTATATGATGCAAATTTTACTGGAAATAGGCAGAGCCGGGTCAGAACTGAATTATTCAGTACCAAGCAAAAGTGCCAAGGCCTTGGTCAGCATTTTATGATCTCCAATTAAATCAAAGGTATCCACAGACATGCATACATACACCAAAAATACATTAAATACTGCTGCTTTTACGCAAACTAATATGAGTGTAAAGCATTTTTCTTGGCGCAATAAGAGGAACAAACCGGTATTAGACCGAAAAATAAACTAAAAGACAGAGTGAAGTGAAACAATGTGTCCCTTTCATGAAAGAGAACCCTGAGTTTCCAACTTACATGCATTTCACATTCCACTTCTTCTGCCTCCCTGCGCTGGGTGAGAAGCTTCTGTTCGTACTCACACAATGTCTTTTCAGCTTCTTCCAGTTTATCTTCAACAGTTTCCAGTTGACTTTCCAATGCATGAATTGTTGATTCCGCTCCTTTTAATTCAGTGAGCAATGCCTCCTTGTCCTTGACAGAAATTTTTGGATAACATAAAAACTGATCACAATCTTTTCATGGCGAGATTTGTTGTAGAGTTTAATGAAGCGAACCCTGTTTACATGTTGTTAAGTGTATAATTCAAATCATGTGCGGGAAAACAACGAAAACTTTGGAGAGTTTAATTTCATGACATAACTTAATGATTTTTGTGTCATAAATTGGACCTGTTTGAACCTTTGCTTATCATCATGATGTTCAGAAGACATTAATTAAATGCCGAGCAACGCTTTATTGCTGAGTCAATGATCTAAAATATAAATACTTAGTGCCAAGTACTTGTTACAGACTCAGCCAACCTTAATAAAATTTTACCATTCCACTACCACTACAACCTTATGGTTATTAAGTTTTAGCCCCCCCAAAATTTTACAACCCCCAAAATGCTTTTGTCTGTTGTCGATTATGGATGGGCTATACCCAAGTAGTCAGTTGTAAGCATTGTTATTTTTAATACTCAGTGTTCAATCATATTGACATCTTATACATAAAACTCAAACATGCACAGATTAGGCGATGATTATTATAAGGAGATGATTTGTGCATGGCTAAACAGAACAGCTGTAATATGGATTAACCCTATCTTTTACTACCACTTTTTATTGAAAAATATGAAATGGATTACCTTTTTGAGTTGATGGAGGTCCATCATCAGCTGGTCACGGCTTGTTGAGACTTCTATGAGTTCTTCGCGAAGCAAGCGCTTTGATGCTTCCAAGGCATTTACCTGCTCTGAACTGTTCCTCATTGCATCGCGGATTGTGTTGGACTACAAAAAATAAAAATTTGAGCATTATTATGTCATTTTGACCAAAAGATTAAACATATTTTAATTTTGAGTAAGGAAACACCAAATGAGATAATTTTTAGCAGTTTGGTCAAGGCACTGACACCCTTTTTGACTTCTTAAAACAGTTTATTCTAAAATAGAAGAAATTGCAACTTTTTGGATTGAAAAATTGTTTTTATCTGCATGCTAAAATTAGTGCTTTTAATATTCAACTAAAGTCAACAACTATTAAATCATACTGAATTTTATTTTGATCTGCAAACAAACCAAAATAAATAGTTGCGCAGATTTTAATTTGCATTGAAACAAAAATCAATTTGTAAAATTGTTTGAAACTCACCTCGTTTCTGCATTTCTTATTCACGGATTCTAGTTCTTTCTCCTTCTGTGCGAACTTGGCATTTGCTTGTGTCAATTTCTTCTGTGTAGCTTGTATGTTGTCCTTTGAAAGCTGCAACTGTTGTCGGAGAGCTTCAACCAAGTCAGCACCCTGTTGTCTGGAGATCTCAGTCTCTGTAAACTGGGTCTGTGAAAAATGAAATGTTTTTTTTGTACATTTGAAAAATCTCTACATGCAATTGTCAAAACATATCAAAGTTGAACAGCCAGTGCTTTAGGAGTTTGTTGCTAGTAACGGACTGAAGAGTGAAACATGACAGAATCTAAAATTTCTTCAAACAAATTATTGAGCCAAAAACACTCATATAAATTCAATCTAACCCTCTATGCTGTTGCTTACTGGTGATTTTATGTAGATCCCACAGCAAGCAGCCACCTTTTTGCTTTATTTTATGATCAGTGATTACAACGAAAGATTAGGCACCTGAAAAGGTTTAAAAGTGCTACAGGCAACCAAACTGTTTTGACCAACTCAAGCAATGATACCAAGCTATGTTATGCTTTTATTTATCTGGTTTTGTTTAAAACCTCCTGTAGTTCTGTGTACTTTGTATATCTATTTTATTATGTTACGTTAGTTTAAGTCAGGCTCATTTACAACAAGGTGGTACAGTGACAAAAGAAGAACCCCAAGTGATGCACGATTGAAAAAAGGTTAGGACAATTGAACTAAAGTAACAAACACTAGAGAAAAAATAACTACCTTGAAAAGGTCTCTTTCATCCTTATAACGCCGCAACTTGGCAACCAGTTCCTCATTCTTCTTCTCCAAGTCTTGAACTTGTTGCTTGGTTTTCTTGTCATCACTCTTTGCTGACTGCCGCAGTTCATCATGTTGAAGAGACAGGGTCTGTGGTTTAAAATAACACGAAAATCCGTGAGTATATACCTCTAACGCAAGTTTAAAAAATTGACATTTTAAAAATCAACACATTCAAAGACAGATACCCTAAATTATAATGGATAAGGACAAAAAGGTTTTCATTATGTGTCTTGCAACTGAATAATATTAATTGTTGACTACCATTCCTTATAATGTATGCAGATGATACAAAAAGGTCATTCACCTCATCTTGAGGGTCGCATTTGCATTTTTATTGATTGACTACAGAATGCTTTAATGTTAAGCTCATATTTACTCTGCTCCCAAGATTTCAGTTTCCTTGAAACAATCTTTGTAACTAATGACTTCCTTAAAAAAGAGAAGCCACCCCATTTAAAAGTAGCACCCCAATAGAGTTTAAACATGGCCTTTTAAGGAGAATTTTCCAGTAATTAAGTAGTAGTGCTTGTCACGTTTTAAAGGCTTTCATAGATTCCAAGGTCACGCCACAATAGCAAGTAGTACAATATCAGTCAACCAGTCATACAAAGGTTACTTTGTCAGTTCTTTGTGTATTGAGTTTCGTGTTTCACACAATACTTAAAAAGACAAGTAAAACAATGGGCTTTTCCCATCACCGAAACACCTGTTGTACTGACGTTTGAAATACATGTTTTCCTTTTCTGAACATTCCGATCCATACATAACAAAATATGTCAGGGAACTTTCAAATGAGTATATTGTATTAGCAGGAACTACATTTATCAATGCATGGAGATGACGCAAATGGGCATCTGGTTATGGGTTTATGGCTGTGTAATAAAGGTTGTGTAACGTGTATATTAGACACAACACACGGAAGTAGTCCATAAACATGTATAAATCAATGACACAAACTGTCTCTGTAACACATCATTGTGTAGCCATTAGAAAAGCAAAGACAAATGGAATAAAATTGCAGGGTATGTTCAACACCTGTAAATGGTTTATGACTGTGCATGTATTGAAATGTACATATAATTGGGCACGAGACAGATTTATCACTTAACGACGTCATGTGACTATAAGGTAACAGAGGATAGCTCAAGCAAATGTGACTAGATAATAAGTGACCAAATATCCAGTCATTCTAAAACCAAGATATATCTTGAAGTGAAAAATGTGCTTTTAGGTTCAGAAGTAAATGAGGCTGTTACATTTTCCCATAGACCGACAAGTCAATCATAAGTCAAAATGTAAATGTTTATAGGCAGCAGAGATTAAGCTCACTATTGCACCACAGTTTGTCACATTCTGTAAACTGTTGACTGACAAAGCAAACACCGCTCCGCCTCTATTAACCAGTGCCAAGGCATGTCTGTTTTGCAACAACTAATGTCAACACATTGAAGGTGACATTGGTGGTTTCAGAAGGGATAGCAACGTGAACTTGAAGGCTTTTACCTGATCATATATGTATGATATCGGTACACTCTTGGTTATAGTGCTTACTATGCTTAATGGTACCTGAAATGAATGATTTAAGGCCGAACAAGTATGAATATGGTTTGTGTTTGATGGGGAACACATGAAGAAACGTTTGTTGGAATGTTATGATGCATTTTTATAATTCGTTTGACTGCAGTTTGTACATGACAGCATTTTGATGTTGTTTAACATGCCCAAAAAATAGGTACCCAATATTTTAAATTAATTGCATTCCTTTTTTCTGAGTTCGTTGGTTAAGCCAATGTAAAGTAAATAGTAAAAGGGTTTGAGGAACTGTTTAAAGTTAGCTAATTTTCAACCCATTGTTTGCACTTTAAATTATAATAGATAAAGACAAACCGTAAATGAGGAACTACTGTAATTAAAATTTAAGACAGGGCTGTAAGCAAAGTCACTGTGATTTGGAAGACAAAGCAAACCTAGTGAACTAAAAGTACATGTTAGGCAATAAACTTCCCTCACAAAGAATGCAGGATACCCTACACAAGGGAGAACTGTCATTTTCAATGCATGCCTGTCATTTGCACTATTGCTGAAATGGTGCCTTGTATGTATCCAAATGAGACTGATAGTTCATTTAACACTTACGCGTATTTGATCCAACATTTCCAGTCGAATAACCTCATTTCTCTGCATTTCGCTGTCACGCTGTTGGAGTTGTTCCAAGTGTTTTTGAACAAGTTCTTCTCTTTCGTCTTCTGCAACCCGAATGTCCTCACGAAGGCTGTGATTATAAATCAATTATTTTTGATAGGCTGATAAAAACGTTTAAATTAGACAGAAAAAGAAAAATATGTCTCCCTTTGGAAAGGGGGCCATGATCAAATGGATGCAATGAATTGCCTTTTGTACTATATAGGGATA
Organism: Phallusia fumigata; assembly: GCA_008931825.1. Classification (NCBI taxonomy): domain Eukaryota; kingdom Metazoa; phylum Chordata; class Ascidiacea; order Phlebobranchia; family Ascidiidae; genus Phallusia; species Phallusia fumigata. The sequence continues at coordinate 12,518 of QXVZ01024811.1, read as the reverse complement.
TTTAACATTAAGTAATGTTTGCATCTTGGATTATATGTCAAATCTGTGCAAAATAGTTGCTGCCTAATCTATCGCATAATATATTTTAGGTGCAACTGAAGTTGTTTTGCTACGGAAGACAAGATTTTGGTAAAAATATATTTTAGAGTGACAAAAACAAATGTATGGAGTGTTTTGTGGTTTAACAAATGTCAAGAAGTACCCCCCAAAAAACGATACCTTTCCGTCCCGTGAAATTTAAATAGAAGTGTTTGTTTGTTTAGATTTACTTTCACTTTCTATGCAAACAATACTATCCCGAGCCAATCCCTCTGTTGTAAGTATACTTACTGACAATGTTTACATTTACAGGTGAAAATTTACAAAAACATAAGACAACTAGTAAACAACATTTTAGCAGATGTTTGTTTGCCCCGCAGATTGCTGCCACCTACCCATAACAACAACAGTAGATGCATCAATTGTGTGTCACTATGAGTTATGATAAAGAGGATATAGTGACATCATAAGATGCCTACTCACACATAGGCTGATGTCATGTTATGCGTAGATGCTATAATTTGCACTCCCAAACATGAATCTGTGTTTGTACACTTTGATAGTACAGCTATAATGACTTAACTGGATTTGTTCAATGTTTTTGACATGTAAACAATTCAATTTAGATAGTTAAATAAACAGGCACCTTGCCAACAGTTTTTTTTCACTGTAGATAAAGAGTTTATGTCTACATGATTAAAGTTATTGTAGGACATACAAAAGCAATACTTTCTGCTTTTGCTGCATGGTCAAGGGCACCACATTTTTTTCATTCATAAAAACATCTTACCTCCCGATTTATATTGCACATCACAATTTTCATAGTTTTACCATGTCTCAAAACTATATGTTGTAGGATTTTTACAAATATTACTCCTAACCTTTCTATTTCATCCTGGAGCTTTTCAATAGTTTGCTCAGCCTCGACCAGTTGGGACTTCGTCTTTTCTATGCGCTTGTCAGCTTTGGACAGGCGTTTGGTAATTTTTTCATGTTCAGCAGTCAACTTTTCCAACTGCTTCTCAAGCTCCTGTGCACCAAGATCAAAAAGTCATGCACTTTTACTACGTAAGGAAACATTATATTTAAATTTACAACAGATTAGATGTTAGTACCGTGTTGATGGCCTGCTCATTTGTAAGTTTGTCCTCTATGGTCTGCATGTCCATGATGACAGTATCCATTTCAGTTTCAAGTTCTTGCTTTGCAGATTCTAGGCTGCCAATCGTCTCCTGCAGCTTTTCTTTTTCCTGATTGACCTTGTTCAGTTGTTCCTACAAAAACACACTCAAAATTTACAAAGTGCATGAAAAATTCTGTGAAAGTAATTGTACCTACAGATTATAGCAATGCTTGCAGTAAACATAAGGTTTTGATCAGGTTTTCATAAGAATTAAGTAGTTACTTGAAGGGCATCGGATTTGGTCTTCAAAATGATCAGGCCATTTTCATCTTCCACTTCAACAAGGTTATCGTTTTCAGTTGAAACTCGGAACTGAAAAGGGGTGCTTGCTCCTCTGACATATCCCTGCTTGGTGACATAGCAAAACTGATAAAACTCATTGTCATCTCCGGGAAGTTGATAGGCTGAATTTAAATAAAGAATAATTTAGTTAACTGGGTTGTTAAAAAGACTTGAAACAAAAAGTAATGCAAATCATAGACTTGGTTTTACCTTGAAAGGTTACAGTTTGAGACTTGTTTCCTGTACTGTCCTCTTGCAAGGGTTTGGGAGCCCAGATATAGGTGGAATAGTCTCTGGGGCTGGCCCAGCCGACCCTGAAAAGGCCAACCCAATCTCTGGAGGAAGGTTCAATTGTTTCGGTAACAATGTACATCACTTTGACATCCTTCTCAGGGGGATAGAAATCAGGCACATCAGGAAAAATGACCTAAAAAATTTAAAAGTGGTAACGAAGTAATAGCTGAGAGCAGAAACAAGAAGCTCAAACCTCTAATTCCAATTACAAACAAAATGTAAAAAGTAATATTAACCTGAGAAAAGTTGCTAATTGCCATTTCATGGGAACCAACAGATTCAGGAATAAAAGGAACATCTGATGAGTTGATCATTTCAACCTGGGAAGTCTCCTTTGTGTCTGCCATGTTTTACAAGCAATATTTCACTATTTCCAAACAAGTTATCTAAAAATAAATTTTGTAAACAGATGTATTACCAGTTTTCACAACAAAGTAAAGTATTGGGGATCTACATCTGTTACAAATTAAACAAAACACAAACAATATTACTAACTAAATGATTTTAACACTGTACTAAAATTAAAATGTAATTGTGAACTATGATTACATTAAATAACACAACACCAATAATAAGTAACTAACACAAACATTCTCTAACAACTAACAACAACAAAAGTATTTCGCACAGCACTTTTATAACTGTTTGTGATCTATAAATAAAACAAATCTATATCCGCTATGGAATTCTATGTAGTGTTAACAACTCCCTGTTGATGACAAGGTAAGCTTTATCGAGCGGCCTCAAGAGCAAATTAATAACAAACGCCCCTTTGCAAGAACAGCAAATTCGGGTGCGACGGACCAAGGTCTTTCGCTATTGTTGTGTTGATGGCGGTCAGCTGACTTTGTTGATGTTTTGATAGTGACGTAATGCGAATCACAACGATTCGAGTTGGAAAATATCAGTTGCATTATATTGTTTGCTGGCAATAAAGTAAGCAAAAGCTTAACGGGGCATTCACCCAAACAAAACCATCAGGAATCTGTACTTATGCATCACAACAGTTTGGTTCCTCTTTTTCGGTTGTTGGGGTCGTCCCTCCGACAAAAGCCCTTGTCACAAATCCAAACAGGCTATATAAGGTGCGACCCCTTTTACCCACGGTGACCAATTGTAATAATAACCAAAAGATAAAAATTGAAAAAAATTCCTAAAAGATTGCAACTTTGCAAATATGTTTGGCAATTTTTAACACTTAAGGCGCATTTGGTTTGTTTAAGACTTATCAACAGAAATCCCTATACTCTCTTCTACCGTATAATGTTTATGTCTCACCAAAATACGTATATAGAGGTAAATCGCCGGGTTATATATAGCCCGACCTCATACCAAGTGGCACGGACCAAAAGGCTCTAACTGTTTCAACCACAAAAAAACTTTTGCTCCTGTGTATGAATCACAATATTTGCAGTTTTGGCTTCTTTTGCACTTTCTGCTAAACTGTCACTGTGCAAGCTATAAAATGTGTCAAATTTTCCTAAAATAACCAATCCAAGCGACGCACAAACGTACGAAGGTCGTCAGACCTGTAATTTATTTTTCTGCGAACATTTTTCTTGAAAATGTACGGTTCCAAGCAGCAAGCAAAAAATCAATCGCGTTTGAACTTCCAAAATAGCAACAATAAGTGAAACAAACGTTTCTACGACCACTTGCATTTGTGGGTCATGGAACCCAAACAAAGCAAATAAGGCGCTTCATGCAATAGACGCTAAATAGTCTTTGACTTCAGATGGTGTGAGGCGATGGAAACCTTCAGTGTTGGAGATTCCAACTTCAATGTTGTCTTCAGTCATTTGGCCCTCAAACGATTCCTATGCAAGTAACATGATTTACTACATATGTACATTGCACCTTGTATGTATTTTAAGACCGCATGACTATGCATTTTATGCTAGCGTAAATTCAATTCTTAGATCTGGTTTAAAGTACTCTCATTTTGCCAGGCCTACGAGGGGCATTATAACAAATAAAAGTTGGCTTTATGAGCATTTCATGCAGCAAGGCATAGGCTAGAGAAGCAAGCTGGTAAAGGGATTCGAACACATGACAGCAGTCTATCTGAGGGCGGTGCTATACAGAATGCACAGTGGTATGCTTGCCAACAGTTGAATCACATACACACTACTTGCTGCAAATATCAGTATTTACTACGGGATCAGTGAATCACATAACCTCAAGCACCACAATTTATACACTTCTTAAATGCTATTTAGCTAATTCAGTACCACCCGTTTTCATGTCTGACAACATTTTTTAAAGACATGCTTCAGTATGTATTATTTCACACCAACCTTTAGAGTCAGTATTGCAGTATGAACAGCGTCTTCAAGTTCTAACTCTTCATTGTATCTGAAATAACAACAAAATTAACCAACACAGGGGCTAACTGCAAGTCAAACTGTACCTTTTTTCAAGGAAGGATTTCCCATTTAGATGATTCTTGCCTAATGCTGTGGCCTTCCATGCAAAGTAAGCACCCTGCACAAAAACAAAACTTTGGTGTACAGATCTATTGATAAGCAACATAACACACACTTACTGAAGGGTCACATTGAAAGAGATAAGGTCTGTTGTTGTCCCATCCACAAATCAATAGCGATACCCCAAATGGCCTTACTCCACTGCAAAAAGGATAAAATTTTGAAATGCTTTGGATAAAGCACATTTATTTCTGGATCAGTCCCAGTTACAAACTAAGAAAAAGCTGTAGGACAGCCCACACACTCTTTAGTTTTACACCAGAAAAGGCTGCATGACATGGAGTGTCACAAACACAAGAGTTAACACAGGAGAAAAAAGTAAAAACATTTGGTAGAGACCTTGTATGTAGTAAATATAAAGCCCAAACATTTTGATTAAGCTACTCTAAATGCTCTGTCTTATGTTACTATGAGAATAGTTTGGTAAAAACAAGTTACCCAGTTTGTGTAAACTCTTGCATGACAGAAGCTATCCTTTGCACAAGCTGTGTGGTGGGAATGCTTTCTTGATATTGTCGAAAGTACATTTGTGCAATTTTTCTTGCCCGACTTAACAAAACTCTGTAATACAACAATGAAGGTTATCTTTGTTGTTTGAAAGCAATTGGACTAACAATAGTGATACAAGTGACAAAGTGACAATGATGCAAGAAACACAACTACTCAATCTGTTGGCATAAAGTGATGCAGCGAATTGTCTGATGGTAGAGATTTATTGCGTGTTATTACAGAGACTATACCAGGTGTATACCATAGTATGGGTGGAAAACATACATTTTAGTAATCAGGACATTTCATATTTCAAATGAAAATTGTTTACAGTTATTTCACAGATGTAGTTTCTGAGGATAATCTAAAATCGCCACCTGTAATCGGGACCCATTCCGCTGTACACCATTCCAATTTTGTCTGTGATAGGTTCAATTTTGTGGATGCTGTGCTCATCATATAGAATTGATTTCTGCTTCTTCTCTGTTGCTATTACAACTCCATTCAATGCCTTTATTCCCACAGAAGGGGATCCAGCAGTTACAGCATTCAGCGCATATTCAATTTGGACAAGCTTTCCACTTGGACTAAAGGCAGATGAAGTGTTAAAAATACAATTAATGTAGGAAGTGTTGAAAATATAGCACAACTTGATACATGACACTTGACAGCAGTGCATAGCAGTCAAGCAATGTAAAAGCGGTTGTTAAAAAAAGTTTTTGTAATAAACTATTAAAAATATACAAAAATAGTTTCAGCCTTTAGGTTTATTATTACGACATACTTTTGAAGACCGAATTTTTCAAATTACGCAAAGACAAAACAGAGTTAGAGGCGAGCGTTTGAAAAGTGTTCATTTAATAATTTAAGGGAAATTGCAGGCTTACCTGAAGGTGGTGAGCGAAAAACTGTATCGTTCCGTCATTTTCTGGCTGTTTGCTAAATTTGTTTTCGAGAGTTTTGTCAGTAAAATCACAAATTTATGAAACTGAATTTACGTTGCGGGACACACTGTTAAAGTTTACAAAACTCCCCCATCATGGTGGCAAAATTTATCCTAAACCCTGCAACCATACTTTTTATTAAACGCATTTTAAGCAACATTTTTACATTATTTTAAAAATTATTCTACTTTTATTTTGAAAAAAAACTTACGCCAAACGTCGACATTTTTCTGTGCAGGTAAAGGCGTGTTGTAACACCATCATCCAACCGAGTAAAAGTTAAAACAACTTCTGCAGCTTTCCCCCAGGCTGATGTCAATGGACTGTTGGACGGACGAATAATTCCTTCCTTCTCAAGCTGCGCCCTAGCAACTGGCAACGTTTCTGGCGACAATCTACTAGACCAACGTAAGTGTATTTTTTATTTATGTGTTCATGGTTGTTTCGTTTAATATAATTTGCAAAAGTTTTGAAACCTATTTTAGTCAAATTTCGGAGTGCTTACATATGCAGCACTGCACACTCACTGTCACTAAATAGACAAATTTTAGATCAGAAAACACATCAATCGAAAGGTGTTGTTCAGTTTTTGGCAAGTTCAAACATGATTATATGACACAAAACACAATTCAATGTTATAAAAGACACTTGACGAACGAGAAAAACAAGAATACAGGAAAAAATGTGTACAACTTGGTGATCCCTAAGAATAGAAAATAGAGAAAGGGATTGTCTTTAGACTAGACAGAAATAGTTTCATACAGTTTAACGCTCAACCTTTTGTTAAAAATGCAAAAATATCAAGCAAACATCAAACAATGGTCGAAATAATTTCCGGAATCTTGTTAACCTCGTTTTCCTTTTCGATACGTCGTTTCTCGTCTACTTCATCATCAATGACTGAGCTGACGTCACCCATTGTCCTTACTTTAAGTAAACGCTCGTAGATACAGCCAGCAGTGATACGAGATTCCGGTTCGTAATCCCACGCTTCTTCGAGAATATCAATAAAAAACAGAAGACCCTGGAGAGTTCAAAAAAAAGGAACTTCAAAACGTCGTCTAAAATATATCGAGAGTGTCCGAAGATGTTCATTAAGGAAATATCTTTTAGACCATATCTTGGAAGACTATTTAGCCAACTTTTAGTAAATTTATTCATGTTGCCAATTTTAAGTGTTACAACGGTATTAGCAACTAGCCGCTGTTCCAATTGACTGTCTAAGTTTAGCGCATAATGTCTATCGTAAGACCTGCACCACTGAAATATTTCAACTTTATTTTAACACTGTCAGTATCACGTACAGCGAGTCAGGTTNAATTTATCCTAAACCCTGCAACCATACTTTTTATTAAACGCATTTTAAGCAACATTTTTACATTATTTTAAAAATTATTCTACTTTTATTTTGAAAAAAAACTTACGCCAAACGTCGACATTTTTCTGTGCAGGTAAAGGCGTGTTGTAACACCATCATCCAACCGAGTAAAAGTTAAAACAACTTCTGCAGCTTTCCCCCAGGCTGATGTCAATGGACTGTTGGACGGACGAATAATTCCTTCCTTCTCAAGCTGCGCCCTAGCAACTGGCAACGTTTCTGGCGACAATCTACTAGACCAACGTAAGTGTATTTTTTATTTATGTGTTCATGGTTGTTTCGTTTAATATAATTTGCAAAAGTTTTGAAACCTATTTTAGTCAAATTTCGGAGTGCTTACATATGCAGCACTGCACACTCACTGTCACTAAATAGACAAATTTTAGATCAGAAAACACATCAATCGAAAGGTGTTGTTCAGTTTTTGGCAAGTTCAAACATGATTATATGACACAAAACACAATTCAATGTTATAAAAGACACTTGACGAACGAGAAAAACAAGAATACAGGAAAAAATGTGTACAACTTGGTGATCCCTAAGAATAGAAAATAGAGAAAGGGATTGTCTTTAGACTAGACAGAAATAGTTTCATACAGTTTAACGCTCAACCTTTTGTTAAAAATGCAAAAATATCAAGCAAACATCAAACAATGGTCGAAATAATTTCCGGAATCTTGTTAACCTCGTTTTCCTTTTCGATACGTCGTTTCTCGTCTACTTCATCATCAATGACTGAGCTGACGTCACCCATTGTCCTTACTTTAAGTAAACGCTCGTAGATACAGCCAGCAGTGATACGAGATTCCGGTTCGTAATCCCACGCTTCTTCGAGAATATCAATAAAAAACAGAAGACCCTGGAGAGTTCAAAAAAAAGGAACTTCAAAACGTCGTCTAAAATATATCGAGAGTGTCCGAAGATGTTCATTAAGGAAATATCTTTTAGACCATATCTTGGAAGACTATTTAGCCAACTTTTAGTAAATTTATTCATGTTGCCAATTTTAAGTGTTACAACGGTATTAGCAACTAGCCGCTGTTCCAATTGACTGTCTAAGTTTAGCGCATAATGTCTATCGTAAGACCTGCACCACTGAAATATTTCAACTTTATTTTAACACTGTCAGTATCACGTACAGCGAGTCAGGTTTGAGATAAAATCTATACAAATTCCCATACCTTGTGACTTTTCCACTTTTCGGGTATTGCCGGCTTTTGCTTCTCCCTACACACAAGTCGCAACATCTGAGCTTTGGTCGGTCGATCAGTAATCATGTTGCCGAACGGAGGCNCCATACCTTGTGACTTTTCCACTTTTCGGGTATTGCCGGCTTTTGCTTCTCCCTACACACAAGTCGCAACATCTGAGCTTTGGTCGGTCGATCAGTAATCATGTTGCCGAACGGAGGCATATAGGGAGATGCCATACCTGTTGAAAGCAAGCATAGTTAGCTAGCTGTACACCGGCCTTATCTTTCATCAAGTCACGTTCATGTTTTTGAATCCCAGTCACCCTTAGTACCTTTACTGTAGATGCTAACTCTTATGTGGGAGAAACTTTGAAAAAATACATTTTAAGAGAGCGAAATCCATTGGAAACTCTCTTTCCTTCGTAAATGCCACAGTTTGTTGTTAAAAGCTCGCGTAGACTTACCTTCGCTGTATTCACAACGGTTCGCCAACTCCCAGAGCACTAAGGCTGCAGCGTATATGTCCATTCTCTTGAACATCTCAATGTCTGTGAGGTTGACGAGGCGTTCCAACAGCTCGGGTGCCATATATCGTGAAGTACCAACTTGCCCTGAAACAACGTTGATGTTAAACTGTGTAAACAACTTATGGCGAAATTTATCAACACATGAATCTAGAAGTTGGCTACACATTAATAGTTGTAGTAAGAAAGAATGGCAGTTCGGTACGTACGTTGGTAAGGAACGCAGCGAAAATCATCAAAAGGTACAGTACGCCGCGAGTTCGCAGCGAGGTACGTACCGTACCGTACCGCACCGTTTCCTATCCTTGAAAATAGATGGCAATATGGTACGTTACGCAGCCAAAATCATTAGAAGGTATGGTACGGGGGTATGGTATACGCACTTCGTAATGAGGTACGTGGTACGCACAACCCAATACGTGCCGTACCGTACTGCCATCCCTAATAGTAAGCATATCCTAAGTTAAAGCAAGCATTTTCCTGTACTTTTTTAACTGTTTTGAATGAATCAGTAAAGCAACAAGTTTTATGTGCGCAAAAATGCTAAGTGTATTTTACGATTTTAAATTTACTCATTTTGATCAGAGTTAAAATTTTGATTAGTATTTTACCCTGAACTGCATTCTAATCACCTATCAAGCCCTTACCAGCGTTTGAGAGTTCATCTTTGGTCATTTCGGGGTCAAGCTTCAGTGATAAACCGAAGTCGGCCAGCACACAAGACGAACAGTTGTCTTTGACTAGAATGTTTGAACTCTTAATGTCGCGATGCGCAATTGGAATCTTGATTCTTCCTGCGTCATCGTTCTCCGCATGTAGATACGACAAACCTGAAGAGTATTAAGTAAAATGTGTCATCGGTAGTTAAGAGATGGTGTAATTGCTGCTGGAAGCGGATACATTTTTGGCTCTATGGCTTTATGCAGGCCCCGGCAAAGTATGGGAGAAGCATGCAGCCTGAATGGGATTCAGACTTTCTGAAGATCAACATTTTTAGACTGTTTACACTGGTCAAATTTACAATGGTAAAATATACAAGGACTGTAACTGTTCAACGTTCTTAGCTGTTTGCACTGGATCAATTTACAACGATAGGTTGTGTAAGAAAAACTGGGTATGTAGGTCACGCATGATAAAAGTGCACAATTAAACAAAAAACAACAACTACAAATTCGTTTAGCAGGAATTCCTGGTTCATAACACGTTGCGGACAAAAATAAAGTTGCTACAGCCCTACCTTTGGCTATAGAAAGTGCCATATCGCAAAACTGCATCCAGTCGACAACATTAGAAAGCAGAAAGTTGGCGAGACTGCCTTGCTGGTAGTAGGCAGTGACGAGCCAGTATTGGAGATGGCCTTTCACTGTGTGTTGTTCTGACGCGTAGAACTCGATGATATTTTCGTGTCTCATCCATCTTAGTAAAACATGTCGTGTTTTAGGTTCTTTGATCCCTAATACTCTTCGTAATTCCACTTAAAGTTCTTGAACTTTTATGCGTAATCATCAAACAAAAAACAGTTTGAAATCAAAAAGTACATTTTCAAGACAGCAATACCATTAAAAAACTGCATTTGCTGATATACCGGTGGCATACAATATTTCGATGTTACCGAGGCTGTTACGTAGGCCTACCAAATAGAAACATCTATTCAGCCTTTAAGACTGCGAAAAACTATTTGAGCGATCATTGAAAATGGATTATTTGCATGTGTTAGTTACCTCTCGCCAAGCATGTCCTTTTCTTGCCTCCATGCGCCGTAGTTCCTCAGTTTGAAAATTTTTACAGACACAACTTGTGGGTTTGAGGCATCTTGTTGCAACTTGGCTTTACGAACTTCGGCAAAACATCCTTGGCCTTAAAAATAATGTAAAGGCGGCAATATTAGAAAGCCAATTAAGTAACTTTAGCTTGCGCTAAACAATTCGTTGATCATTAGCTCTGAATGAAAGATATATTTTTTCGCCGAAAAATGTCAGTGTCTTATACAAATTGAAAAGCCAAAATTAAATCTTTTTGAATGATGTAAAGATGGTGCCTACATTTTTGGTTGATATATTTCTTTGATTTGATTGATTGAAAATGACTCGACCACCCAAATTAAAACTTACTTTTCACCCTCCGAAATCCGTTATTTGTCAGATACACTGTTTTGCGGTGATTTGTCAAATGCAAGTTTTACAAGATTTGTTTCATAAAGACAATTAATTGATATTCTACAATCTATACCTATGACGTGCTTGCTTAGCTCAATCGGCAGATGATGGTCGTTATGGTTGAGTGCGTTGCCACGTGATCCTCTTGTGTACTGCGTAGCGACACTCGAAGAGTATCTGCGAGCAAATAGAACAATTAAAAACAACGGTGAGGGTTTTTTATTTCTGGAGACAGATTTGAAACAGAAACTTATTTCCTCCCAACACAGTGGTTCTTGACCGATAAAATTTTTGTATTCGCAAGGGGTAAATTTTGTTTGAAATGTAATTTAACAAAAAGGTTGTTAACTGTAAGATCTTTTATCCTTTTTTAAATGTTAACATAAACATAATATTTACGAACGTTATATCGTTATTTATCGTTATTTTAGCTTTGAACAACATTGGTTGAAGGGGTACATGAGACCCAATACCTGAAAGTCTCTATATCAGTCGTGATAAACAGCGTTTAATGCATATTTTCAATCTCTACACACATTTCGGACATTTTGAATGTCAGGCTAACATACAGCACCACAATCTTAACACATCCAGTCTTACCTGTAAGTAGACGAACTATGTTTTCCGCTTTCGTCCCAACCTCCATCAATGAGACTTGCATCGTCAGAGGATAAACGATTTCCACTTGTTACTTTGCACTTGAAATCTTCCTCGTTCAGAATGCGACGCCTGCGGACGCGCCACCAGCAACAACCAACGAGAACCAGCACGAGTATGATCACCCCAATGCAAGATCCCACAATGATGGGCAAGTTGTTGCTGTCCGCTGTTAACATAACGGTATATGTATGTTTTGCGAAAGGTTAGCAAAGCATAGGCTAATGGGGACAAACATAACTCTTTTCTGTTTGTTTCGTGAAAGCATGTAGCATGGCCATACGAACTATTGTTAAAATGGAAGTGTCTATTGAATTCTGGGACTTAAAGCCTAAAATAATTCTGGGACACCAAGAAGCCTAAAAATAGCACTACGACAGGTTGCAGTCTTCACCAAACGAAGTGGGAGTACTAAAGGGTCGTACTGATTCTTCTTTACGCTTCTTGCAGTCCTGGCGTGAAGTGAACATCCAAACAAGAATAATATATTCATTATTGTACGAGTAGCCACTAGCTGGGCGCATTTACATGTAGATGTATCATGATTTCATATTCAAGTCGTTTTTATGTAATTGTTCAGGTGATAGTAATATCGTTCTATGTCCCATCAAGGTTGTTCTTCGCATAATATTCAGATGCTGAATTGTTGGTTTCAGAATCGGTTTTGTACAAATTTCACGAACTGGATACGCCAGTACGTCGCAAAGCTGGTTTATTTAGATGCGCTGGGACTTCTCTGCACAAAAACTTACGTTCTGTTTCTGGATCTGTAGGGACCACAATATGTTCGAACAGCGTGAAGTTATTGCATCCATCGTGGCCGCATTCACACAGCACCAAAGTTTCTTCGTACTTAATGCATCTGCCGGTAATTTGCGCGTCGATGTAGATGTC
>QXVZ01024799.1:0-13088 GCA_008931825.1 Phallusia fumigata | reverse complement strand
GAAGGGTTCGTAAGTATGCTACAGATTTAGACGTGGGTTTTTACAGTCATCATTCTGTTCTACTAAAAAACCAACCTGGATCAAATCACATCCGTTACCACCAGATTAATTAAAATTCTTCGACACATCCACAACTTGATACTATTTGGATGAATGTCAGCAAGTGTGCAAGATGAAATTGTTTACTGCACACTATTAAACGTCGAAATCTTATTTAACGCATGTGGTCTATATTTGTCGAGTCTCCGAATCTTTGCTCTCCATCCCCCCTCGGTAGGATTTTAAAGTCAGTGTTTTCAGAATTACTCCTTTCAAATCAGTAATTTCAAATCCAAGTCTAATAAACCACACAATGTTTTGTTTAATAAGATCACGTTTTTAAACCAATATTGTATATTTATCTTTGCTGTGCCGATAATAACAGACTAAAAACAAATACCTAACTTTCAGAAATTCTCCGTCCTCTCTAAAGTCAAAGTATCGCCTTTCAATCGGGGAGGTCCACATCCGGTTAAATAAAGAGGGGCTAAGAAATGATGAAAGTGGATTGATGCAGTTTGACTTGGTGGATTGCCATGACGACTACAGCGAAAGCTCAAATGGAATGCACAAGTAACAATCAGTTTTCTTTAGACAAGTAAATTGCTCTGTACATGGTAAAAACATTATGTCACAAACGTTTCGATAATCGCTGTTGCCATTATCAGTGCATATACAAGTTCACCGGCAGTTATGTTTTTGACTACACTACTCTTCAAGTACAGGTGTTGTGTTGCAAACCTTACTGTTGAAGCTTCCCATATTTCAAACAGTGGCCTATAATTTTAATTTTTAGGTTTGACCTAATAAACCACCTAAAGATTAAAAATCATGTAAAACAGTTATAATTGTTCAATGTGTTATATGGTCAATTTAAAAATTTTTGTAGCTATGACGCTGCTCTCATCCACTTGACCGAACCGAGCAATCATCCGATCGCATGTGTCGGCGCCGATAAGTTTGACGTCACAAAGAGCAAGAACTGCTTCGGGATTGGTCATGGAAAAACCAATTCGGGTTGGTTTACTCTTAGCAGTAACAGAGAGTGATGTACATGCGCACACGGCTTTCGAAAGACACTCTGATTCTGCTTTCGATTTTTTGGCATACATCACTGCTGCAACTCACAATCTGCGGGTACTACCGGTTTAAGAAAAAAGTTTAAGATTTCCCATGCAACCAGTGCTTTACAATGTTTCACAATTACTTACGTTTGAAATAGGTAACGTTTTGTAACCAAGCTTCTGCTTGAACCTTGAACCTGCTTAATTCAGATTACTAAAAGATGAGGATTTTTGCAAATTTTGCACAAATTACAACTAAATATACTTGCAAGTATTTTTCTATGCTTTTAGAACATGGGTACAAGTGTTGTTATCAGAATTTAAACTGAAACGCCCTCGAATCTCTTACACAGTAAAGAAGCAATAATTTAGATCATGAAGTTGGCAAAGTAAGCAATCATGGACAAAGAAACTTGCCTGTTGTGGCCGAAAATTGGTGTTTTTAGAAGGAATTTGGATGTTTTTTCTAACAAATTATACCTGTTTTGTTTTGGTTGATGTAGATTCAAAAAAAGATGCGGATGTCTTTCTAATTGCACAAACTGTATTTTTATTATTTCAGCGCATCGCTTCGGTAGTACACGTCTTCAGAAGGTTCGCACCAACCTGATGAACGTAACAACTTGTCAAACGATATTCACGAACGACTTTGGAAAATTTGCAAACGCTCACGCTTGCGCCAGCACCGAGGGCTTTGGAACACTGGTTGGATGCAAGGTGAGTACAAAAGAGCATTTGTTGATTTGCTGGGACTTCATTTAATTTGTGGCGTAGAACAAAATACTGATGATTCCTACCATTCACTTTATAAAGGTGTTTTAACATTTGGACTAAAGCATTGTTGCTTAACCTTTGTCCCTATCGGTTCAAATCACCAATAGTACTCGTATCCCCTTAGTCGTAATTATTGCTCTCATGTTTCAATAACAATCAATTTTTTGTTTGGATGCTATAAATGTTGTGTAGTGTCTATATAGTTAACCCTCTCATTGGAATAATTCAGTTTGCTTGTACCCCTTAGGTGTACGGCTACGCCTGGTAAAGAACCTGTGGTTTAAATGACTCCGAAACTGTTAACTCCCTCGCGTAACCGACTTCGGGCTTTTCGAATTTTATTCTTGTGCAGTTGGACAGTGGCAGCCCGGTCATCTGTCCACAGGATCCCGATGACCCGACTTCGCCATACGTTGTCCGCGGCCTCTTTGCGAATATGCTGAGAAACGTGGCTTGCCATCAGCAGCGCGCGTCTGTGGTAACTAACATGTTTAGTTACGCTTCNTGGTAAAGAACCTGTGGTTTAAATGACTCCGAAACTGTTAACTCCCTCGCGTAACCGACTTCGGGCTTTTCGAATTTTATTCTTGTGCAGTTGGACAGTGGCAGCCCGGTCATCTGTCCACAGGATCCCGATGACCCGACTTCGCCATACGTTGTCCGCGGCCTCTTTGCGAATATGCTGAGAAACGTGGCTTGCCATCAGCAGCGCGCGTCTGTGGTAACTAACATGTTTAGTTACGCTTCTCTGTCTCCTGCAACTTGGGTTGCTTGGCGTATTGACCTCGACACGTCCTCCACGTGTGACGACATCTGGTGACGTCATTCCGTTACACTGCGGAAAATTGACCCCTACCCCACTCTACGACTATGATTTAACGGCTTTTTTGTTATTGTTTCTCATTTTTGTGGTGTAGTTTTCTGTACATCATACAATACAAAAAGACTTGAATCTTTGCGTGGCAGTATGCTATCAAACAAACGTTCAGCAAAACTAATTTTATCAATTGAATCAACATAGGTAACAACAACTAATTGCAATTAGTCAAATACACACGCACAAATACCGTGCTAATATGGTGTCAAAATGCAACAATGCAACAACAGACGTGCGAAGGCTGTTTTCGAGGTACAAGCGGGCAACACACAGCCTGAGATATCCAATGCTATAGCTCGATTCGTAATATTAAAAAAGGTTACCCGATGTTAAGTCAGTGCATTTACATGTTTTCTTTTCAAAACATTCATTCTTCAAAAATTTGTTTCATAGCTATCCCAAGATCGGCATTCAAAAAAGGTTTGTGTATTATTGGAATTTCTGCCTCTTGACATTATTGCAATTGTACCATGTGGCCCATCGAAATAAATACGAACCTTGTAGCTACACCCTGTGGTAAATGATATTATGAATTGATCAACTGACAAGTGATTTCGATGTGGATATCATTTTTGCTGAGGCGATGTGTGTGTGTAGTTTTTGCACCCTTTGTTGAACTTAGCAGACATACACTTCACAACACAAACAGAAAGCAAAGTATAGCAAAATAAATGTATCTAACAACCTTTTCAGCATCGTCTCAGGTTCTTATGCCTCACGACATAACATAACACCAATAACTAAATATTTTGCGGTGGTGAAACCTTACTGTTTTTGGTGCCTAATTGGTTTTCTGTGCCTGGTACAAACACAAGGCCACGTTCCTCGGCCAGATTCTTACGCATGTGGCGGACAGCACGCGATAGCACGGAATTAAATTACGAACGAAAAATCACAAGGCACGCAATGTCGATTCAGAACCATTACACCAAAAGCACAAATCAGGCCAGTTACGTTACAGTGCGACAAACGAAATTTGTCAAATATGTTGTTTGCAGTTGAAGTGAAAAGTACTGCAGATTTGAGCTTTCCACAACGCATATGTATTTACATCGCAGTTTTTCCTGTTTGTTTGTCAAACGTTGATTCTAAACTGATGATTGTACTTAGGGTAGCTTACCTACAGTATATTTGTTTCAACAGAACCCATTGCAAAAAAGAAACAATCCAATTCACAATACACACCCCAATATTTTTTTTTGAATCACCAAGAAACGCCATGCGCGTGTCATCAAATAAAAATTCCGAGAATGTTTTGCATATATAATCCTGTTTCAGGGTCGCAACCTGCAGAGCGAGCATATCATATTTCGTTATTTCGATATTATGCGGTTGGAACAATGTCTAAACCGTATTCAACCTTGCATTTTGACGAAATGAACACGAGACGTGGTAGATTGGGGATCAAAGGTAAATGTCGTCAGACGGACAACAATGAAATAAAATGCAGAATCAAATTTTGTTTTCCGTACTGTAATGTTATTCCTGAAATAGCGGACACACAATCTGTCATATCAGTATCCGTTTTGGTTTTTACCTTCCTTTTTCGAATTGTATAAGAACATCAACTAGAAAGCGAAAATCAGACACAGAGCAGACAACGCACAGAAGACCTATAACAAGGTAAGTGCTGTGTCCCAGACAGAATTAAAGTGGTGTCATTCAGCAACGACGAATTAGGAGTGGCGACATTGTTGTGAGGCGCGCGGAGTATAAAATGAGTACACCCTTGAAATATTAAATGTTTGAGATGTTCAGTGTTAAAAATGTGGCGTAGAATAAAACTGTAAAGGTTTTTACTGCATCATGTACGATCAAGTGGATGTCAATCGTATCTCACACTCCACGCCAATTTTTTCTTGCTTACGCGCAGTGGTTTTATCGAAATCCCTGCTCATTGAAACAGTTCACCCTGTTTTGTTTTATTGTAATATCACTTGCATAAAAAAACAGTCAATCATTCGTGGCAATTTTTAATCTTAATGACTTGTTGCTACATATTTTTAAGCTTGCCCTCGAGTTTTTGGTGCAATTTCAGTCAAATCCTGATGTCAATTCATTTTATTACAACAGATCACTTGCCAGAAGTCACAACGAAGATGAATGTACAAGCAACAATATTTGTTTTGTTCTGCGTGGTCGTCCTCAGCAAGTCGTTTCCATACGAAATCGTGGATTTCAGGTTGGAAAATTGTTACTAAATGTAGTTTACTGAGGCACAATGTTTAACAATGAAATGGGATCATTTCATAAGTTTTAATTCGAAACAAAGACTAATGTGAAACCAAATCAAACAATAACCCTGTTTACAGGAGCGAATCGAATCATTAAACTGATGCGAATTATGTGACGTCACGCGTTTGTGACGTCAATTCGCCGAAACGCAAATTTACATGGCTACCCAAGCCAATCGCATTCAAGTTTTTCACCTTCCCGCAAAAATGTTTAATTATTACGTCATAGTTATGAACAAACGTAAGGATGTAGTATTGTTTTTTTGTATGTTCCTGCATTGGAAGAACGAAGGCAAGCAGTTGAATGGCTACAAACCGTTCAAACTCCATGTGGTACTATTCTTTAAGAGTTTTCGCAGATTTACTAAAATCTACTGGTTCTTTTGGGATTTANTACCC
Source organism: Phallusia fumigata (assembly GCA_008931825.1). Taxonomy (NCBI): domain Eukaryota; kingdom Metazoa; phylum Chordata; class Ascidiacea; order Phlebobranchia; family Ascidiidae; genus Phallusia; species Phallusia fumigata. Next base: position 7,701 of record QXVZ01024799.1, on the reverse strand, counting down.
AAGCCAATCGCATTCAAGTTTTTCACCTTCCCGCAAAAATGTTTAATTATTACGTCATAGTTATGAACAAACGTAAGGATGTAGTATTGTTTTTTTGTATGTTCCTGCATTGGAAGAACGAAGGCAAGCAGTTGAATGGCTACAAACCGTTCAAACTCCATGTGGTACTATTCTTTAAGAGTTTTCGCAGATTTACTAAAATCTACTGGTTCTTTTGGGATTTAAGTTTCCTCAATAAGCTGCAGAAGCACAGCAAAATGCCTGTAAACGGATTTACGTTTCCTCAATAAGCTGCAGAAGCAGCGCAAAATGCCTGTAAACGTATTCACGCCGTAAGCGTGTTGAAACTACCTATTTCATGCGTATTGGCAATCGGAGATCTCCAATACGCTTTGCCTTTTTTCTTTTTGGAAAATAAGAGAAATGAGTAGGATTGAATCCTACTCGATCGGGACGTCGTAGCAAGCACTTCTCGCGTCGGGACGGCCGTAAAAAATCGCTTTTCTACGTATGCTCAGACGCGATGTGCATTGGCATACGTAAGCGCCCGTCGGCATCGGGTCAGAAGGCGCTAACGACACGATAACGACGCCGGTGCGTATGGGCTTTACGCTTAAAAGCGCCATGTAAGTACGTCGTCTGTGGATATCAAATCTGTATGTACACTATAATTGGTGTAAAGGACAACCAAATAAAACGTTTTCGACTGCGTAAATGAAAACTTGCAAAACATACATGCTGGGAAGATTTTCTTGAGTTGAAAACAAAACTATAAAAATACTCAAAACTCCTCCGTATGTTCGATTTTAACATGATAGGAACTTTTTACTGTTTTTGTCAGGGAATTCCCGTGGCAATTGGAGCAGAATAATCAGAACAATTGCCCCGCAGGTGAGAATCATTGTAGTTTAGGAAAATATTTAACATGTTGCAAAAATAAAGATTTTGTGATCTTAGGAAATGGCCACTTTGTTGGTGTGCTAAATTAACTCAAGGACTTCAAAATGGAAACAATGAGTTCAAAAGAAAACCCTACTTTGAATTAAAAGTGTTTACCGTTTTAGATGATCTTCTTTAACGCTTTTAGTTTGCCCCACCCAAAAAATGACCCAAAGATTGAATTGCCAACGATAATAATTTCCTTTTTTCAAGGTTACCGTCAGTCATCGGTTTTTACGGCAAAGTATTCTGTAGAGGACGCGTACCAATGCTTATCCTGTGGACAGACCTGCTGCGAGCGAAGCCAAAGCAAGAAATCACAACAGACCTTCAACAAAAGAATAAGTACGTAATGTATAAATTCTACTGCAGTAAATTGCATTAACGGTATAGGGCCTAACAAAAATGGGTTAGGTTTTACAATAATATTTATTCAGACTCGAGAATAATTTGCTTCTTCTATTCACGAACACAGGGCTAAGCGGTTTCTGGGTTTTGGCAATACGCCGTTGTGTACTAGAACGCCATTACCTGGTTTTTTATTTAATATTTCGTACCGGTTTTGTTTGCTACGAAAGATGAATACTATGTGGTTAGTGTCTTTGGTCAACTGCCTGACAACATGGCAAGGGTATACAACCGAAAACCAGGTTTACATTTATCGCCCTTGATCAAGGTTGAGTATATTTAAAGGGTTCGCATATGGTTTTTTGTGTTTAACCGGCTTTCAATGGGTTTAAAACAGCTAATTGTCTGGCCGATGAATATGTCTAAAAATGTCTTCCATTGCAATTTTCAATGCTTAGCCGAAAATTTTATTAAAGAAGTAAACATTCCAACTTTTCGAGTTTTTTTACAGGAAATGGAGTAAACGCGGTAGTAGGCCAGTTTCCATGGTCTGTGGCCATTTTTGCGTGGGATTCCAATCGGAATGACTGGAAATATCGTTGCGGGGGAGTTTTGTTGAGCGATGACAAAATAGCAACTGCTGCACATTGTGTGTAAGTAATGAGAAATTGCAGCTAAATACAAACAATAAAAAGCCAATTAGGCTGATTTTATGGCAATAAGCTTGAATAGCCCTGCATACAAGACCTAAAGATGTAGGCTACTTTGATTAATTTGCGGTAATATCTATTTTAAGCCCCGGTGAAACAATTTACGGTGTTGAAAACAAGCTACGAGTTACGATTGGGGAGACTGACATTGATATCGACCGAACAGGAAGTAGAATAGACCAACCCATGAAGATGCTAAGCACCACTGGTCATAGCATATTGCCGGCACCAAGGATATACACACGCAGCCAACAAAATCCTATCTACAGAGGGTATGTGTATGTCTTTTAGAAATGTTTCGAAACACTCAGTTCCTGTTTTAATGCGCTGTACACATGTACACGTGGTCAGACAGTTTTGCGAAGATTACAATGTGTACCCGGAAGAAGCGAAATCTGAAGCGAAAAAGTTCAATTTTTATCAGAAAGCATAAAAGTGGCTGCTCTTTTCTGAATAACCACTAATAGAAATTGTTTTGTAACGTAATGACTCCTTAGGGAAAACAAACGCCCATTTACTATAAGTGCAATTTGAACGGACTTTTTGCCTAAAACTGCGTTGACACTAGAACAAAAGTTGTCCACTACCGGCTTAATTTTATCCTTCATACAATTAGAAGCGCGCGACCAGTGCCCCAATTCACCTCACAAACTTTAATTATTACACAAATTCAAATACACAATACTCATTGACATAACTAGCAAGATTCATAAAAACAAATTGAGTACATTCTTAGCAAATAAAAATATAAAGCAAGAAAAGATTGAAACGTGGACATTAAGTGATTTATCAATACATAAGATACATTTTGTCTGTATGTTCCGATCTTATAGTCATTTAATTAAAAAGAATGTGTTACAGTGCTGTGAAGTTCAACACGCTTGTTAAGCAAAGAAGATAAAATTTCCGCGTAAAAATCTTACATTCATATACAGTGACGATCTTGCCATACTTACCCTTGCCGAGCCTGTTGACACCCCAAGAATCTGTATTCGAACTTCGATAAAAAGGCCAGTGGAGCCCGTTTGTTACGGAATCGGTCACGGCTACTCAGAACAAGGTAGGCCTATATTTTCTACCCGAACTCCATTCATTTGTAAATGGTGCAATGATTTTTACCAATTTAAGTATCGAGTGTTTCATTGCTGCCTAAAAATGTAAAAATTTTGGCAATGCTATTAGAATCTCGAAAACTTTAATGCTTGATTTGTTGCACCACAATTTAGCCTACAGTACACTACAGCATAGCTCGGATCGACAACATTTTTTCAAAAAAAAGCTATTTTCAAATACAAGACCAAGCGGGTGTGCTGTTTTATCCGATCGAACCGTAACAATATATTTTCCTTTTGCCCAGATAAAACAATATCAAGTAGGCTACAGTTCACCAGGGTGCATCTTGACTTCGACAACACTTGCCTGGGGGGAATGACCAACGGGCACATGCTGTGTGCAACCGGACCAAGCAAAGTAAAGACCGCCAGTTGCAAGGTAGGTACAGACCCCAAAAATTCGTCGTCTTGTGATGCAATTAGGACGGTTCGCCTTTAGTTTATGTTGGGTGCTCTGGTTTGGTGTGCTGACTGCAATATTTCTTTGACGAAAACAAATCTTGTTATCCTCATCAATCACTGGGTATTATTTACAAACTTTTGGTGGTGTAGAGTCTCGTTCCACACATGCAATTTTCAGATGGATAGCGGTAGCCCTGTGGTCTGTAAAATTGACCCGGATGATGAGTGCTCAAGCTACTATCTTGCTGGTATCTTCTCATTCAAGCAGAGTTCGAAGAATGGTCATTGCAATGGAAATTTTTCGGTGCTCACCGACTTATTGATCAAGCAAGGAAGCACCAAGACTTCTGTATTCAATGGCGCTAAACTTGACTACATTCAAGACGATTATAAATTGAAGAACGATCAGTTATGTACATCAATGTTACCAAAATTTCAAGGCATGTATGAATAAGTTAAAGTTATTAGTTTGACAATAGGCATCGCACGATCTCATATTTCTGTTGTTTATACTGTTGTGTGGTGGTTAGAATATAGTAAATCACGGTTTTGAAACGGGTTGTCCAAATAGACAGTTAACGGGAAATTATTGAAATGATATTCTCATTTTCTGTACGAATACTTAGTTACAATTTGATTTATGCGTATAATTTTGGTTAATTCATGATGACGAATTAAATACGTGTGTTTTCAGTACTGATTGCTTTGATGTGCGTCGTCCTCTTCAAACGTAACTGTGCACTTTTTTGCATGAAATCCCAATAGACTTAACAATTACCGTTGAAAATACCAAAACACATTATTTTCAGAATCTGTCTTTCTTGTCGATTTTTTAATTGTTGTGTTGAAAAATCGCCTTTTTATCACACGCTTAAACGTTGGGAAAACTAACTTCGATTCTTCTGATTTTAACCTGATTGTCCCCGTTGGTTAAACTTTGTTTTACTGTTATTTTGTGCAATTCCTTAGCGGACTGGAAATGTATCTCGACTATGATTATTGCCTTGTAAATACGAAATGTTTTGTTTTATTAATATATGGAATAAATTAAATCTGATAATAATCCTATTACGTATGTACGTTTGTTGTTGTAAATCCCAGCTATAACGTTTGAGTTGCAGTAAACGGGAAGTTCAAAGTGAGGCCATTAACCCTAAAAGTCAAATACGAATATGCCAGGCGAACTAAAGGGAAACAAATGATGGATTGAACTGACAACAAACGCAAAAAAAATCTGACTCCAAAACATCAGAAAATGCAAGAGCATTAAAAACCAGGTTGTTTAATTACCTGTTGGGCAACAAAACAAATTAAAAATATCTTTAATAAAGTGTTGATCAGAAAAATTTTGCCCGATACAATACCGAACAGACACAATTACTAGCACTTATTCTGGCTTAGCCTGTAGAAGAATAACATGTGTTTATTTAATGTCAGCGCTATAATTAAGAACCATATTTTTAATCTTAGTTTTTCCATCTCCAACCTTTGCGCAAACACAATACAACACACAATAAAGATATTATGGCTGGTATGCAAGGGGCGGAAATTTTAATACTGGCTATAATAGCAATTTGGATCTTTTCCTAGAACACGATACGTGTAACCGAAAGAAACAAATATGATCACCACAATTTGTTAAAAACTGACCACCCAGCACAAGGCCTACTCCCAAGCCCGAATGAAAGTCACACCTGGGTTTTGGTTTCACGGAGAAAAAAAACTACTACAAAACGTTTCGAATATATCAACGTCACCTCAAAAGTACAACTACCAATATCAACAAAAAACTACACCGGATTTACCATTTATTTCCACAAAGTGCGTTAAAATGTGCGCGCTTATTTTATGCTTAATTTTTGTCGAAAACGTGTAAGTGCCGAAATGTGCGCGCAAAGTTTATCGAAAGTGTGTAAGGGCCGAACTCGGTTTGTGAGGAATTTGCCGATGTGTACATCAAGCAAATAGTTGTTTTGCATTTTATTTTGTTTTTTGTACCACTGGCATTTGGAGCTAACCGTGTTTTGAATAGTCGCCGAGATACTGTTATAATTTTTAGTCATCATAGTAAAAAGACCTATTGGTAAAAGAATAATGCAAAATAAAACATCCGATGATCGTCGTAACGTCGTCAGCTGCATTTGAAGTTAAGACACTGCTCTCATCCTTTTAGCCAAACCAAGCGATCATGGGAAAAGTTTGATGTCAGCAAGAGCAGAAGCTGTTTCGGGATTGGGCATGGAAAAAGTAATCTGTGGAAGTTTTACCGAAAAATTAACCGAAAGTAATTTTCGTCTCAAAACTGTTTGAAGATAGTTGCAAAACAATGGCTTTCCAACAGCAAATTAAAAGCAAAATTTGTGCAAACCAAGTCTGTAAAAGCATAAAGTTGTGTCAAACAATGTCAACGTACACTAGTTTTACCAAAACAATTGGATTCGTCCTGACCTATTGTTTTGTACAATTAGCCGCTATATGCAGTTTTAGAAANAGGTTGGTGCGAACCTTCTGAAGACGTGTACTACCAAAGCGATGCGCTGAAATAATAAAAATACAGCTTGTGCAATTAGAAAGACATCCGCATCTTTTTTTGAATCTACATCAACCAAAACAAAACAGGTATAATTTGTTAGAAAAAACATCCAAATTCCTTCTAAAAACACCAATTTTCGGCCACAACAGGCAAGTTTCTTTGTCCATGATTGCTTACTTTGCCAACTTCATGATCTAAATTATTGCTTCTTTACTGTGTAAGAGATTCGAGGGCGTTTCAGTTTAAATTCTGATAACAACACTTGTACCCATGTTCTAAAAGCATAGAAAAATACTTGCAAGTATATTTAGTTGTAATTTGTGCAAAATTTGCAAAAATCCTCATCTTTTAGTAATCTGAATTAAGCAGGTTCAAGGTTCAAGCAGAAGCTTGGTTACAAAACGTTACCTATTTCAAACGTAAGTAATTGTGAAACATTGTAAAGCACTGATTGCATGGGAAATCTTAAACTTTTTTCTTAAACCTGCACCCACAGATTGTGAGTTGCAGCAGTGATGTATGCCAAAAAATCGAAAGCAGAGTCAGAGTGTTTTTTTGAAAGCCGAGTGCGCATGTATTTCACTCTCTGTTACTGTTAAGAGTAAACCAACCCGAATTGGTTTTTCCATGACCAATCCCGAAGCAGTTCTTGCTCCTTGTGACGTCAAACTTATCGGCGCCGATACATGCGATCGGATGATTGCTCGGTTCGGTCAAGTGGATGAGAGCAGCATCATAGCTACAAAAATTTTAAAATTGACCATATAACACATTGAACAATTAGAATTGTTTTACATGATTTTTTAATCTTTAGGTTGTTTATTAGGTCAAACCTAAAAATTAAAATTATAGGCGACTGTGTGAAATATGGGAAGCTTCAACAGTAAGGTTTGCAACACAACACCCGTACTTGAAGAGTAGTGTAGTCAAAAACATAACTGCCGGTGAACTTGTATATGCACTGATAATGGCAACAGCGATTATCGAAACGTTTGCGATATAATGTTTTTACTATGTACAGAGCAATTTACTTGTCTGATGAAAACTGATTGTTACTTGTGCATTCCATTTGAGCTTTCGCTGTAGTCGTCATGGCAATCTACCAAGTCAAACTGCATCAATCCACTTTCATCATTTCTTTGCCCCTCTTTATTTAACCGGATGTGGACCTCGCCGATTGAAACGCGATACTTTGACTTCAGAGAGGACGGAGAATTTCTGAAGGTCAGTAATTTGTTTTTAGTCTGGTATTATTGGACACAGTAAGATAAATATACAACATTGGTTAAAAAACATGATCTTAATAAACAAAACGTTGTGTGGTTTATTAGACTTGGACTCGAAATTACAAATCTGAAATGAGTACTTTTCAAATCACTGTCTTTAAAATCCTACCGAGGGGCCCCCAAAGATTCGAAGACCCGACAAATATAGACCACATGCGTTAAATAAGATTTCGACGTTAAATAGTGTGAAGTAAACAATTTCATCTTGCACACTTGCTGACATCCATCCAAATAGTATCAAGTTGTGGATGTGTCGCAGAATTTAAATTAAACTGGTGGTAACGGATGTGATTTGATCCAGGTTGATTTTTTAGTAGAACAGAATGATGACTGTACAAACCTCTAAATCTGTAGCATACTTACGAACCCTT
>QXVZ01024785.1:2599-14016 GCA_008931825.1 Phallusia fumigata | reverse complement strand
TACGATTTTTTCAAAACAATTCAAGTTTAAGCTACAAAAATTTTAAAACTATCATTCGTAACGACTCGTTTAAAAATTTTTTTCTGGAAAAGTAAGAGCTCAAACTGCTGGTCGTGTTGCATAGTGTGTTAATTTCTATCCGTGGTTCTCAAACTGTGCGTTGCGACGCCCTGGTGCGTTGTTATAATTTTCAAAGTGCATCGCACAAGTTTCTTAACTTTTTGTTTTTTGTATCTATTAATAAAACTTTGATATTAAGCGTCTTTATTAAATTCCTATCGCTGGTGCGTCGAAAGTTTAATCAACGTTTTCAAAGGCATCAAAAAGTAAAAAAGTTCTGATTTCATTGAATTGCAAAAATATTAATCTGTAACCTACAAAGAATCAAAGTTGTCAATGTCGGGTAATTGTAATTTGTGCCTATACCAGACCAAAACACACACATGTCAATCACACGCCACCACCGTCATCGCAAACTACGTCACGAATTCGACACGCTGCGTAAATCGCGTCTAACGCGCGCGCAGTGAATCGACCGCATTCGGCAGCGGGGTTCGTTTCCGATCGAGTCAATCTCCCTTCGACAGATCGTGACTACTTCATTGTTTACGACCAACACAAACCCGCGCCCACAAATCCGATTCCGGCAGAGATCGCCGTCACGCTTGAACGAGCGTACGTCACGTGGTGTGTGAGAGTTGGTTGAACCTTGGAGGGTCGCAAGTCGCTACAGCGATAACAATGCCTGGCTCTGTTGCGACAGTTACTATAGTTACAATTGCGTTGTGTCGTTTTTTGTTCGGTTTTTCAGTTCTGTAAAGTTGGTGACTTTAACTTGGGTTAGCCATCAGTCCACTGGGTTGGAGCAGTGCCACTTAGGCTTCTTGTTCAGAAAAAACAAGCGACTGTGACGGGATTGGAACCCACAACCTTGTGATTGCAATAATGGTGCGTGATTTTGTTTGAAGTGTTAGCCAGTAGAACTGATTTTCACAAACATTTATTCGAAATTCCAGTCTTGAGGAACTTTAACTATTTACATGCGTCAAACTTTTGAATGATTATGACGTTCCGGCAGTGACGTCACGTAAACGTATCCGCATGACGTCAGAGCTGTTTTTAGTGTTCCAAACCAATTTTACCGAAACAACAAATTATGGAAACTTTCCCAACCAACACATGAACCCCTCACCCTCTGAACCTCTTCAGTGATCACGTGGTTCCGTCAGTGCGTCGCGCGCTCTTAATTGTGACGTGGAAGGTAAACAAGGAGTCAAGAATGAGCGTGAATTATGCAGCGTCAAGTGCGCGGGTCGTAAACTGGATGTCGAGTGTGGCTTCGCCGGCGTTTGACTGAAGTGAACTGAAGGACGAGAGTCGATATGAATTATGCAATTTATTTGCATGTGTTTCTTATCACAGTGTGGTGGTTTCATGACCTCTGGCACGCGCCAGCCATCAACGAGTACGATTGTGACATTTGGGGGGTTGCGTGCCCCCCTTCGCGTACACAGTGGGTCCGGATTAATCAGTCAAATTTATGTTTGTCATCATATAGGCAACATTAGCTACCAACGGTTTTATGTCGTTTTAAAAATAATTTTACGTTTTAATCATGTACAACGTCACAAGATTTCACACGCCAGTGGTTTGACGCTTAAAGCGGGTTAGCAAGCGAGCTTTAGGTATTTAGACGTATCGACATGACGTAATGAATCGTCCAAGTAAGCAAACAAAAATCGGTTAGCACTCAACAATCCTGTATATGAGGTTTACAATCGAAAAGATGTGCCACACCAAAGATGTTTATCGTCGCTCATCTGCTCTTTCGCAAGTTTTAAAATTTGTCTGCAAACACTTTGTGACGTCNCAACAATCCTGTATATGAGGTTTACAATCGAAAAGATGTGCCACACCAAAGATGTTTATCGTCGCTCATCTGCTCTTTCGCAAGTTTTAAAATTTGTCTGCAAACACTTTGTGACGTCACACAGCGATTCCGCAATAAAAGATGTGAATCGGTGTGACATTTAAACAATTTAAATCATCGAATTCTTCTTGAACTGATCAACCCAAAATCGAAACGTTTGGTGGAGAATTGCTTCGAAAAATTTAACAATTGGCAACTTTGATTATGGACAATAATTTTAAAATGACTACTTTGTTTAAAATTCTTGGTCTTACAATGCAGGAATCTAAAACGATCTTGTGGACTTTGTGGCGCGTGGCGCAAATCTTAACGCGCCACAGTTTTAAACGCGCGCCACGACATAAACACGAGTCAATTTCACGCCAAAGAAATTTCCGCCCCTCGAAAACTGAAAATCGGGAAAAAAATACAACGAAAATCGTCAAGACGCCGAGACAGGCAGGGACGGATACGGGGATTCTAATTAATACTAAATTAAGCCAAGTCAGTTGTTATTAACGAGCTGTCAACGGGAGATGACTATCTCTCTCCGCGGAGATTAATGCCCCTCTTTCCCGCGGATAAAGCCACAGAGACTCGGGCTGTCAAGCTTGAAGTGGATTTGACAGGTTTAACTTTGAACTAAGTCTGTGGAGAGCTGCGTGGCCTTTGTGTAATGTGATTGTTGTGTAGCCCGTCTCGGCTTCGGCTTCTTAGCTATTAATGTCGCATTAATGGGCGTCTTTATCCAAAGCAGCGGTTTATATTCATAGAAAACTAATAACCTGCCTAGGATATTTCCATAATGTGCAGAGACGAATGACACTCAGGGATTTTAACGGTTAAATAGATAAGGAGGAAACCTACGATTGTAACTGACTTGTTCTTTGCAAACATGAATTCCTTTTCAATTACAAGATGCACAAAGTTTGGAGTTTAGGAATTTCGTTTAATCAAGATTATAAAAAGTTCAACGCAACTTGTCGGACACACGCATTGTGCGATCGCAACTCTCTTCTCGCGGTTGCTGTATGACGTCACAAACTCGGAGTTCTGCGTCCACGTATGCCGTAACAGATGTTCTTGTGACGTACGAGCACCAAACATCTCTCCCCCCTAGCAGACTAAGGGGGAGGGGGGTAGGGGGGCAAAATACTAACAAGATTTGATCTCTTCAAAACAGAACATCACAAAACATTTAAACATGGATTTTTTTGTGAATTATTCTCAAACTTGGAGTGCGGTTTTAACTTTTCAAAACAATACCAGAGCATCACTATATTCAACCCCTGCAAAAAGATTGGTCATTTTTAACGCTATCCATGTAATTGCGTTCTGGTTTCTAAAACCTACGAACCGTCTGTGTTATTTTGGGAGTTCAATTGCGGATCGGCGTCCTTCAACTTGCTAAATGCGATCGAAGGATTTCGGAAAAAGGTCGAAAATCACATCTTAACGCAAATAGTATGTTGACAAACAACATTAGCAGCAAATTAAAAACACATGAAGATCCACATTAGCGTTTCGCCTCTTACAGCCAGCACCAAACATATCAACGATCAACTGATGAAAAACCTCATTTGCGAGTTTGCCATACCAAGCCTGGCGTGTCACCGATTATTGGTCTCATTTAATTCAAATCTGACCGGATTTTTTAGCGTTGTGATCGCTTTTACTGATAACGGGCCTATCGCGATCCATCTGCCGAGTTTCGACGCACGCGGTGCCGCCGATTTTCCACGAGAGCCTCAAGGTCGAAAATTAGCGTGGGCAAGCTCGTCGGAACTTTTGCTTATTTGTCCTGGTCCTTATCTCGCATTGCCGACCACAAATCGGCCGGGGCTGTTGGCTGCTGCGAGGCGTCGAAGGTTTATCGTTCAATTTGTAAAGATTTTTGAGGCCACTTGTTGGCTCAAGAAAGCCGGGCGCATTTTTTCGGGCGGCCGTGTTTTGGAATAAATAAACGACGCGCGGTTTAGCGGAGTTGGCGCCTAACACGCCCCCTGAGGTCATCGGAAAATGGTGAAGTGGTGAAGTTGACTTGAACGGGCTGGTAAAATTGTGAATCAAAGTCTTTAGCATGTTGTATGCTATACTTTACAAATGATTTGGTTGTGTACTGTTATTGGACCTCTAATAGCTTTTTTTTGTAATTTGGAAATAATAATAGAATTGTAACCATTAACCAAAAATGAACCACAAGGATTATACAGAACATACCACAAACATAGGTTTATCATTGCTTTTTTGTTTAATAAAGGACATTAAATACTAAAATATTGCAAAATCAGAGCTAAATGGTTTTTCCCGTTTTGGTTTTGTTTTCAATTTGTGATTTTGTATTCTTGTAATTTAAACAAAATGGATAAAGTTTATAACAGCCCCAAAAATTTGAAACAGAATTTGTTTTTTGCAAACCTTTACAGGGCCTGGCCAAAAAACAAAATCTGTACTTGAAAAACCGGTTTGGTGTTTGCAACATTACAAAACAACCGCAAAATAACAAACTTCGAAGTGAGGCCAAAACCGAACGTCCATCATCAATAAATTCTTGAGATTCTAATATAGGACATTTGCAATCGGCCAGAAATTATAATTGGCCAGCTAACAACGGTTTATCGTGCAATGGTAGTTTACAAGATAGTGATAAGAATCAGTAAGTGATCTTGCATGCAAATAGAAAGTGGCGGTTATGGGAGAAACAACTGGCGGAACTGTAAATAAGCTGAGAGTTTCGGAACAGAGGACGATTGCGTTACCGAAGCGTTTGCGGGTTTGAAGAAATCACGGAGGTCTTGGGTTTTTGGCCTGAGTTGTGTTTGATGCGGGAAAGTTTGTTTCAATTTTGGTAAAAAGCAAATTTTTTTCAAATTTTGTACAAAAAGTGAATCGCCTGAATAAGAAGATCGAAGCCAGTACTTGTGTGTTGTCATTATATCATTTTATTAAGGCTATTTATAACATGATTTGTGTTTCTAAATGGATCGCCTACATTTGAAAATGGCAATCTGTATGCGTCATGTTTTGTAATAAGTTTTTTAGGGTAACTGCCGGGGAAAGGGAAAAATATTGTCGGTCTTTTGCCAAATTTCCAAATTTTTCCATCCAACTCTTCCCCCAAAACACGCAGTGGATGCTTTCTGCTTAAGATAACGTGACTTGCTCCAAATTGAGACCACCTGAGTTTTAAACAGCAAAACCATCACACCTAAACCAAATCCGGCTTAAACCGACAACCGACAAAAACATCAAAACACAAAAAGTTTTTGCCTCAAACAGCAGGTGGCGCAACTTACAAGTAGAGGAAGTCTCATGTTAAAATGTGAAGGTTTGATTTTGATTTTTTCGACGTTGGCTATCACTTTTAAGGACTTGGTATTTGTACAAGCAGAATACATGACACTCAATTTAGCTTGGGCTACAAAATGTCAAGCACATCTCAGGTAGGCTCGGACTAGATTGAACAATAGTCATGACCTTGAATCTTCCCCAAAAGGTGTTGATTTCAGTAACAACTCCGTAACACCCTGCGTACATTTGTTTCGTTTGCTACTGAGACATTAGTGTTTTAAAATGATATTACCCTGTATTTAAGTAAACCAACGACCTTACAACAAAAATCGTCAAGTCATTGTGGTAAAAGCGACCGGCTCAAGCGCCAAAACCGCAAACACTTAATCCCGTTGCGACTGTCGCGTCACAAACCTGGGTATTGTGACGTTATAATGCTTAGGCTGGCGGTGGATTTGGGCGGGAACGAAATCGGATTTTGGTTGCTGCGGACTCGAGAGATTTAGTGGCGATTTTTATCCTGCAGCACCTAACCATGTCCGGTTTTCGCATGAACAATTAATTACGTTTGATAAAGATTCAACGTACATACGTAAGCGTGACGTGGCGCACTTTTAAAACAGTATTTAACAATTTTCAAAAAAGTCCTAAAAGTAATTTTCAAGAAAAGTTAAACTGACGTCTGTAGTTGGCCTTTAAATGCATCAAATACATTTCCATTTACACCTGTTCTAAATCAAGCTGACCTTAAATTAACAGTCGTTTGCCGTGAAAACTTGAACCGCAAGATGCGAATAGCCAAGAAGGCATTCGAGATCAACCCAAATATGTTCAAGTACACAGTTCCAAAAATACACCAAACGCAGCCGAAAATACCCTTCGGCCGACCGAATAAACGCTCCCGCACTTTCTCCTGTGCAGAGCTGTGGAGAGGCAGAAAGCGTAAAGTGCAGATACTTGGGCCGCCGGTTTTAAGCCGTGCTTAAGACTGACAAGGCGTGTTTGTAGCCCACTTGAGGTTTAAGTGCGATTCTGACCGGAGTTTTCGACGCTCTGCAACTGTTATTTTTTGCCAACAGCCTTGTTATGCCCTTAAGCATCCTAACCACGCAGTAGCGCAAGTTATTTTAATGCAAACAGATACAACCGCCATTTTTCTATTTCCGACACAGTGTTTATTGAAGGGTTNTGGGAACCGACGACCCGCAATGATGACGTGCCGAGGCGTTTGTGACGTCACTGTTGCGTAGCGACGCGGGGCAAAAAATCGCGGCATGTGAATAAAACTTTTAACGTTTGTGCGCGGAAAAAAAAGTGGGTTAAAATGGTTATTTTAAACTGTAGAAATGCCCTTCGAGAAAATATCGTTTCTGTAATCAAGGACACAGTTAAAACCGCGCGGTTTAATTCCTGAACTTGACCTTTTGGCAACCTTTATTCCTCATCGCCTATTGGTCGAAGCTTAGTCACGTGAAAGCCATGGACCACGTGGCCACTTCGGTGTTCCCCAATCTGATTTTTTTAACTCTAAATATCCCTGACTAACTACACAGGTGATGTGCCACAAACAAACTTAAAATGTCGCCGCTTTATAGAGGTTGCCTTGTAACTCTGGAAAACTTTGATCGCCACCGCAATTAAACCGAAACATGTTCAGCACAGAATTTTTCGAGAGCTGAGGCCGTTCGCTCATCCTCTTGTTTACACTGACCTTTCTCTCATCCAAATAAACGCTTATAAATCAGCCCGCAAAATGAGATACGTTTACGTTTGGGTTCGGGTTGATCAGTTGAATCGAATTGTTTTACGCTTGGACTCAAATAATGCGGGAGTATATATAGATGCCAAAGCTTAAAACGCCTAACACGGGGTTTTCTGCATCAGCTTGTTGCGGTTATTTGCTGGGTTTCAAAAAATTGAGAAAAGGAAATCTCTTTACGTGTCAACTTTTATGTAAAGATATAAGGGACCATGGAAAAACCCCAGCACAGAAAAAACAAAATTCAAGCAGCGCAAAAGAAGTTGGTGCAATGGCTTTCTACTTTTTCACACATTTAGTCATATTTCATCTCTAACGTTTTAGCAATACTTCTATTTAGTTGGCGCATCTGATTATTCATCACAGACAAAGTTGGTTCGAAGCTCCAACATTGAGTTAAGTTGAGTCGAGTATGAAGCTCCTACATTGAGTTAAGTTAAGTCGAGTATGAAGCTCCTACACTGAGTTATGTTGAGTTGAGTTGGAAGCTCCTACATTGAGTTAAGTTAATTTGAATTTAAAGCTCCTACACTGAGGTAAGCCGGAGATAGCTGCGTAACGTTGAGACGTGATGAGACTCGAAGGGCACAATTGCTGCATCGAGGTTGAACGCGCTGCAGCTAAACCGTATAACCCGCAGAGCATTTTAAATGCACAATAAGCCATGATTGCCGCCATACAATGCCACTACACACTCCACACTTTTGCTACACCATCAAACTGCTGCAAAACACTTTATCCGAGCCCGAGTGCCGCACCGGTTCGAGAACAACCCAATAACTTCCTGTCAGGTCGCGCGGCTGCAAAAGAAAGTTGCTTAACCCGACTCCCGAACACGAAATACTCGGCGTAGTCGCCATTGTTTGTTGTAATAGGAATCCATCCGCATTGAGAAGTTGGCGCGCTACGCTTGTCAAGCTTCATAGACTTTTCGCTGCTGCGGCCGCACAATTTTGCCAAACCACTGCTGGTGTTGTGTTTTATATGCGTGGCAAAGCTGCCATGCTGAAGTTGGTCTACAAATTCGGGTTAGAGTCGCCATAAGTGAAATACTAAACAGGGCAGGTAGGCGTGAACTGAATAAACTTTTTTTACAACAGACGAAAATGTCTCCCACCAAAATGTAAAATAATTGCTGAGATAGAAGGTAAAAAACAGCGCAGTGATACGTGGATATTCCCAATCGTCCTTAATACTGGATAAAATTTGAAAAATCCAGCAAAATCTGCACACTTTTGTACACAAATTATATTGCCAGGCGGAAATAGGAAAGTAACAGCCATTTTGGCGGAAAAACAGACAGTTTCCAACTAACTGACAAATGCAAAAAAGAATTTAAAAATCGCAGTAAGCCTCTTTCGGAAACCAACACGCCCTTATTCAAATAGAAATGAAAAGCAAAAAAACTAAACCCACGACTCAATCAGGCCCTTTCAGCTTCCCGATGACAACTGGACAAACACGATTAAGCTTTAATCGTCTCCACCAGCACTGACCTGCACACCGCGGGGTCATAGGTCACGTGACACCGCCCGCCGGGGTCACTCGAGGTCAAACACACGCCGAACGGTCGGTCGATCGCCAGAATGGGAAAGCAACGTGGTCTGGTCACTGCAAATCTCATTACGCGAGGAAAGAGTTCCAAACCCGCTGGTCTAATTGTGTTGAGCCGAACACGATGTTGGGGAACCGACTGGAACGCGTTCTATTAATCTATAACGCGACGCGATTTGACGAGCGATCGCTGTTTCCGACGAAGATGAATTGCCCCCACGCGCCGGGCGATGCATTATGACGCAACTGGCTCTGTGACGTATTAGGACTAGCTTCGATCGTTGCTGGGAAATTCGGAAATCCCGTTCATAATGACGGGAATAAATTAATCAGGCACATCGAGGGGGGAATTTAGGCAAAAAAATCTTTGAAATGATTTAAATTTAAAAAAAATAAATGAAAAATTAGCTGAAATCACTCGAAGTATGGTTTTTATTTACAAACGTGGCGACTGACTGAACGAAGCTGGTTAGCGAACCAACTTTGCTCGGCAAACCTTTTGCTCGGAGGCTGTTTAAAGTTGGGCAAAGTAAACAACCTTTTTTGACTCAAAATATCAAAAATACGACAAATATTTGGCATACGAGATAACATTCAATTTCCGGCTGCAAAAACGACTTTCTAAGTTAATAGGAAATCAGTGAAACTGATCCAGTGATCTCAAAATCTTTTGGCACACTTCACACCCCTCGCGCAGTTCGGTCAAGTTAAACTTGATATTTGCATACAGCGCTAAATGCTTCAGATTTCAACCCACAATATCTTTCCGATAGCGACCGCGAAAGCCCCATGCTGGTCTGATATTTTGCTTTGCCCTTCCAGATAGCTCCGGTTGACATTTCTATGCAGCAGGCGACTTTTCACGTGCAGGCAATCCCCATTTACCGAGCACCGACTGATATGAGTCAGATGGCCTTTCAGTTCATAGCCCACCGAACGAGTTATGAGATGCACAATGTCAAAAATCCACGCCCAAAATATCGTTGCTGCAATCGCGCGAGCGAATATCTCGCATTTTTTGCGAACAATCGTCTGTTGTTGGGTCAACGCAATGAATCATTGCGAAACCATCACGATTATAAATCCCCAAAGTGAATTCTCAAACAACTCTGGGTCATTCAAGGTTGTGTTACATTGTGCGTAAACATTTTCTACGTTTCGACAAACCATGTTGTCAACATCAGAAAAATGTTTTACATGCAGATACTGCCTTGTATCTTCTCATGTGGTTATTTAAAACCGTGAATTGTATGGCGTTTAAAAATCGATCAACATCAACATCTTTCCGTTTTGCACATTTTCATATCGGTCACGGGTTACTGCACGAAGCTAGTTTGGGAACCAGTGTTGTACACACAAATGTGAAACCCGCTTTGATGTCAGCAGAAGCAAGTTGGTCTCTTGTAAGAATACGATTTTTAAAATGTTGCAACCAATTTTAACAATAAGGTCACAGATCACATAGCAAATAAACTCATGGCGTCGATTCATACAAGTTATGTTATTAAGCATCTAAATATCAAATATTAAATCCAAATAGTAAAAGCAAAGTTGATTCAGTTGTGATCAGCAAACTTGGTCTTTTAATGGCCTGTATTTATCTGTGATCTAAGTGTTGGTTTTAACTTTTATTTTCGTACAAAAACGTCGTGGGTTCATATCTTCCGAATCTACAAAAATCCCCTGTTTGCAAATCGTGCAAACATTCTATGTGGGCGGGCAAGTCGACGGAAATAATTAGAAACGGAACGTCCCCAGTGCAATAAGCAAAAGTTCAAAGCTGCTTAAGAACCGCTGCAGCGTTGCACCACTCCCGAACCGAATTTGTTTACCAATTAACATTCACCCCCAGCAATGCGAGGTTTGTTGCAGAAATCTGGCGGTGGTTGCGAAATAATTTGAGCCCGGAGCAGGAAAAGTTTCAATAACTGCAACAGACTCTTTCAATGCATTCCTTTTTACCCAGAGAAAAATCCCTGAACGAGGAATGCCGAGAGTAAGCCAAAGGTCACTTATGCTTCCGTTAGTTTTGCCAGCACTTGGTGCCTAAATTTTCAGGGATTTTTCAGACAAGCTGGTTCCATCAGGATATTTAGTTTGAAATTTGCGATTTTCTGAGTTTGTTTTCTATGCCACTAAAAGATGTAGCTTGCTATGCATCGACGCTGGATTTGAACCTACGACCTTCAGATGTAAAGCTGGTCTGTCAACTTCTTGATCTGATCATCCAACATTTTTGCTTTGAATTTTTTGCAGCAAAGCAGATAGAGCGTAAACGAAAATTACAACAACACAACTGGAACTGGGCCAACGAGATAGCAAAAAAGTTACCCAGTTCACAAGTTAAAAAATCATGTAACAAGCAATAAGTTTTGTAACTTTTCTTACAACGAATAAATATTTTCAAATGTCGAAATCCCCTCTCGATTTCAGGGAAATGTTTCTAAATTTTTGGCCCGAAAAAAATAAAAAACGCCAAGGTTAGCTTTCAAATATTGCACCATGGCAAGTCGCACAAGCCGTGCGTCCGCCAACGTTCTCTGTGTACAGCACAAACAACTTTCGATCAGCACGTAGCGAAGCACGTTCATCAGCGGTGACATTTCAACGCTACGCTGAGACGTAAATATCATGCCACATTATCTCTGCGAGCGCTAAACCGGGAATCGCCCCTGCCATGGCCCCAGTATTACCTTATCAAGAGTGACTCACGTTGCAATTATTGGTTCAACGTAAACCTGATAAGATTCCGATTGCTAAAACTGATTTTCTGCATTTTTTTGTTTTTTTGCAGAAAATTTTTGCGGTAACTTGTGGATTTAAATATTGAAACGCAGCGGAGACGACGACAGTTGGTTGCAAAGTGATTTGCCGCTTGCGAAGGTGAGTTGTTTATAAATTTTG
>QXVZ01024782.1:12897-26520 GCA_008931825.1 Phallusia fumigata | reverse complement strand
AAATTGCAAACGACACAAAAGAAAATGACTTTTTGGAAAAAGTATCAAAAACGATTCTAAAATATATTTTACAGGTTTTCTATCACATAAAAAACAAGTGTTCATGATTTAAATTACCTGGTTTCTCAAAACAATTAAATTTTGTTTACACATAATTGTAAAAAATACACTACACATATTTGCAAACAAGACTGAAAAGAGATGCCAAGACAAGGTGTAACTTTTCTAATTTATTAACTTACTACCACTAATTATAACTACTATTAAAACTGAATGCTCATTACGTGTATAACATGCCAGTCGTTTGTGCATAATCTGTAAATTGTGATAACCACTTAATAGGTACAAATACTATTGGCAACGAAAAAGAACAAATATTTTCCTACTTATTTTTGCTAGTGTGTTTAAAGAACAATCGGTTTTTCATGGGTTTGACTAAAAGCCCGAGCCCGACTGGCCTGAATTTGATAGCAGTGTTTCACAAAATATTTTTGTTCCGATCAGGCCTGACTTTTCAACAGAGGATGCACCATTTATTCATTCGCACAACATTTTTTCAAAACTGTGCAAGCACCGAAATGTGCGCGCACATTAGATCGAAAATGTGCAAGCACTAAAACCGATCGACAATCACGAAAGTCAGGCCTTTCCCATTGACACAATACGCAGTCAGGCACTTTTCCACCGACAATCACAAACGTCAGGCCTGATCGAAACAAAAATATTTTGTGAAACACTACTATCAAAGTCAGGCCAGGCAGCCCCAAGGTCTATAAAAAAACACTAAATGACTCTGGTCAGCCCGAGCCCAGTCAGGCAGTCAGGCTTTTAGTCAAACCCGTTTTTCATTACAGGACGATTTTTATGATTTCTATTCAATGGTGGATAAAGCAATTTTTCACATATAAACCTGTTCGCATGCACAGCAACCTGAGTGTGCCTGCGCAATACATAAATTTACCCTGTTTTTGCAACGCTTTATTCTGTCAATGCGTGATGCAAATGCAGAAAATTGCAAAAGGTATCATATGCGGTTTATCGTGCTGTGAACTGTGAAAAAACGAAGCAAAAGCAGGAAATATGTACCTATGTTGAAATTTACCCGCTCAGGTGAACAAGTTTATTGTGGGTTTCCTTGGACCTGGTCAATAGGCCCAACATGTCCGTTAATTTTTTTGTAAAGTTTAGAGCCAGCAGAAGTAGATTTCGGGTGAGAACTGAGAAGGTGCCGAACAAGTGTGCGTCGGGCGAATCCCGCTAAAAGTTGCAACAACAGAAATGTCGGCACCTGTTACATCACAAATTTTTGACCTGGCCATGTCAAACGTTATGTTCGCAGAGGTGCAAGCGAGGCATGGTTGGAATAACTTCGAAACGTGCATCCCTCCCTCTCCACTCTCCAGTTTAAAACCTCTCTCGTAAAAGCGCCAACAAAGCAGCAGAGATCGATCGCTTATGTTGAGGCAATTTTAGCAGGACTATGACGTCACAACGCCTGGTCAACAGGCTCTAATCTAAAATGAATCGGTCTAGTCCAACATGTCTTGTTAATTTTGTGGCCAGTTTCACGTTCCATGTCATATACGTTTTGTTTGGTCATCGTTTACATCAGAAATTAATTTCGCGAAACGATCGATACACGATGCAACAGTTGCAAACACTAGACATTGCAATAAAACTTGTTTTAATGGACCTTTATGGTAATTTAAGTTTTTGTTTGTTGGAAACCCAACAAGAAGACCAAGCATGCTATAAATGTAACAAAATCATTTTTAACAAGATCAATGTCCCAAAGTTTTTCTTAAAAATTAAAGTGTAAGTTATCTATGATTGTAGCGCGCTATTGGATCAATCAAGCCCATCTATGACCAGAACTTGATGTTTCTGGTTTGCATTGTAAGATGTGTGTTGTTGTTTAAATAGTTTAACTTTGATTTGTGTTGATTTAAGTGCAAAAGTAATGGGACTTTTTTTAGATTAGCTTGTAATTGTGAAGTGTTTAAAATGGTTCAAACGCTTAAAAATACACACTAAAATTGGTGTACACGCCAGTAAAAGCAACATTGTGGGGTGGCTAACACAGCCAAGTCAACATCGTTAACTGAAATTTTTTTAACGGGATTTCTGTCTGCCAATAGCTTGTTACAGAATAAATTCAAACCAGAAAACATGCATATTCAATCAGGATTCGATTATACCTCCTCAGATCATCAGATGTGATGTGATTGCTGCAGCTGCTGCTGCAGTCACAATACATCATCGACTTTTTGGCAAAACACTTGATGCGTAACTGTGTTGTCTGTAATTGTATGTTGTTACATAAAATATTTTTTGACTTGTTTTAATTAAGTTACAAATACTTTTAAAGATGATTTATTCTCCAACCTACAAGTAATTTGTTATTCAGATGTACTGAATGTAGTGCGTTCTGATACATGTTGTAATTGAACACAAAGTCATGTCTTCAAATGCGACAGCAGCTAAAGTGGGTTATACTAATTTGACAAATCATATAGTTAGTAAATTGTAAAAGCAGTTTTTTAATTGGTATAAGCTGATAACATGTAGTTTTAGAAAATGAATTGTTGGTATTTTACAATTATGGTGCTGCACCACATGTTATTTTCAATATTTAGCATTTGTTTTATGTAAGGATGGTTCAGTAGAACACCAGATCTCAAGAATTTAGGTCAAAAGTCTTTTCGGAAGTAGAAACCAACATTATTTTGTCCACAATATCAGTTAAATCTAAACAGTACTTCTGCAAATAACTAAAATATCAGCTCATAGTGGGAATTTTCGGTGCATTGGCAAAAATTAACATATTTTATTATGTGTCAAATAGTGTTTGTCTGGCTGGTTTAGGCATTTCACATCAATTATGGATTAGAATTAACCAGTATAGAATTGCCAAATATTACATTAAAAACAAACACCCTATACATGTAAACATCCCTAGTTGCATGCTTTTTTCAGATATCCAGAGTTTTAAATGTCATTTTCCTTCTTTAGGTCAGCCAGATATTTACTACAGCTGGAGAAGCATTTACCAAGTTGTCAGAACTTACAATGCAAATTAACACACAAGTTGAAGCACCACCAGGGTATGTAAATCTTGTACTGTTTCTGAAAAAAATGTTGTGAAATGTTAAAAAAAATGTGTAAAATAATTCATGTTAAAAATGTGTAAACCAGAAAATATGTATTGGCCGGTGAAAAACCGATGTGGTGAAATTCTGATAGTTTGTAGAACAGGTCATTGTGGTGCATTGTTTGCTGTGTTTTACCCAATAGCCCCAACAGTTACTCCATTAGCCTCTTTAGAT
The DNA here is from genome assembly GCA_008931825.1 of Phallusia fumigata. Classification (NCBI taxonomy): domain Eukaryota; kingdom Metazoa; phylum Chordata; class Ascidiacea; order Phlebobranchia; family Ascidiidae; genus Phallusia; species Phallusia fumigata. The sequence continues at coordinate 23,194 of QXVZ01024782.1, read as the reverse complement.
TGGTCAAATTGGTAAATAATGTCTAAACATGTCATTGTGGTGCATTTATTGCTGTGTTGATCCCTATATTCCTGGCAGTTTAGTTGCTAGCTCCCAAGTATGTAGATTGGGCAATGGTTTGGTATAATTACAGATTCTTTTAATAAATAAAATGCACTACATAAAAAAATCTTTGCTACAGTTATGTATAAATATACATGGTAGCCTACAATCAACCCACAACTTTGTATGTGTCTGCAGAAATTATCATCTTATAAATAGCTTAAGTAACTGTGGGAGCCAATGTAAAATATAGTACTAAATATAGATACATTTTTGTTTAAGGTAACAGTACATATGGAGTGGCAATATCGTAAATGCCACCTTTCTAGTTTACAGCTGTTATTTATGCTTTTTTTAAAAGCAAACACTGCAATTACAGGTCGAAATGGACAGATGAAGAAGTTGAGATGCTAAGAAATGCTGTAAATACATTTGGTAATGATTTAAACAAAATCAGCGAAGTGGTTAAAACTCGATCAATGTAAGTTTTTTGAGATATCTGCACTCTTAAAATCAAATTTGTGAGTGACCAAAATCAATTCTTGTTGGGTATTTTAACACATGGTGCAATTTCTTTGTACTGGGTTCTCATTTACAGGACACAGTTAAAAAATGCTATAAAAAGGAAAATTTATTCTGAAGCTGGAATGGCTGTTACTAAAAAGCAACCACAATCCCGCAAGCGAAGCTCAGTAAATGAAACTGTCATCACAGAAAGCATTCCTGCTGTAGGTTTTTAAAAATTGGTATTATTTAAATTATTTTTTTAATGTTTTAATTGTGTTTGAAAGGTTTGAAAAAGCTGGTTTTCAATTAAAAATGGTATTCTTTTTCTTTTTTATTTGCAGGAAACTGTTTCATTTAATGATTTCACAAGCAACTTAGAAACTGAGACAAAGCGCCAAAAAATCACTTCCATGAATAGTTCCTATAATGCTGGTAATGACTCACTGGTCGATGTAGAAAACTTGGATGAAGTGAATTCTTCATTTAAGAAGATTGACAAGTACATAAATGAACAGCCAGCTGTTGAAAGCAGAACTGTTGGTGGTGTAAATGAACTTTCAGTAAGTCATCCACCTCCAATGCCTCCATTTGATCTTGTCTCAGATCCAAGCTGAGCTTAAATCTGTTGACAAGCGGAAACAGATTTTATGATACAGAGTGGTTGGTAGAATGAACTGTGAGATGAATAAACGTTGCATCCTCGCTTCAAACTAAGATTAACCACCTTAAAGGCTGTGTATGTTAAATAAATGCCATGCCTTCTATGTTATCAGAAGACAAAGACATGTTTAAAAAAATAAAAAACATCTTACCTCATCACATTTTTATGTTTGACCTGCAGTCTTTAGATGTACAAATTTGGGAATTTGAACAGTAAAAGTGGGTGTCAAAGAGATGTACCCAAATTGCCTAAATCAGTTGTATTTTCATGTCCCTGAAATCCAATATTATCTGCTACACAATCATGCCAAAGAATTGTTATCTGTGCTTCCTTACACCATCTGTCTCAAACTTATAAAAACAGTCTAATTGGGTGACATCAAACAAACAAATGAGTGTGATAACTTATCCAAGTACTATGTAGAGTGTTGTATATGTTTAGATGAAAAGTCATAAAACACATTACAGTATGATGCAACATACCAACCAAGTTCAAAAACTTGGATTGTTGGTTTTCACTAACTAGCTTTTTGAAAGCACTTCCACAAATACCTACTTATCATACGTAATCAGAACAAACACACAGACTGAACAAAACCTGTCTGCTTTAAGCACTAATTCATTGTTAGTCAAAACAACATCCTGTCTTGCCAATAAAAACACAAAACCAAACCTAGATTTTGTTTTGTATATTTTGCGAAAGATGGTTATAGAAGTGTACATTACAGTTAATGTTTTGTAGAAGCTAGTGTAGTATGAAATGCATGTACATTAAGGCAGTTAGGCAGTGCAACATTTAAAAAAGCATTTTGACAAACAACTACTGTTTCTGTGTAACATTACCATGACTACTGTAGTAACAAAAAATGTGCAGCACAACCAAATGGATAACACCCAACCAGTAGAGATTTTTATGCCTAAAGCGGTTTTTGAACAACTAAGCTAAACTCTTATCAGGCTTTTTAATCGAAAAACAAACAGTTATCCAGACTTAACTTTCCTACTTTACTAGAGACACAAAAACATTGATCAGTAAATTGCAATGAGTTAGGAATGACCAATGTTAAATTTAAGTGCAGCAACACAAAACAGTTATGCATAGCGAAAATACCCTGATTTTTTAATACCTTGGCGATGGTTCATTGTGTAAATTTAATTTGTGATATAAAACAAACTATTACCTGACCTTAAAACTTATAAAATAGTGCAACCTCATGCAATAACTAAAATTAAATATATATGTGCAAACAGAAGCATACAAATGTTAAAGAAATGCAAAGTCATTCTTGATCAGCAAAACTATGCTTTCCTAATATCAGCAAGGCGCTCAATGCAGTTCACGATTACAGCTGTCCAGCCAGTTTGGTGACTGTAGAAACAAAATATGATTAAAGTCCTAGCTTTTTGTGTATGTACAACTAGCAAGTACAATTTTCCTGCATTACAGTCCCTAACTTTTTGGTATTTTACAACATAACTGTATGGGTTACCACACCCATGCGATTGCTTATATTGGTAGCAGTGCTAATAGTGCATAGTCAATTTGAAAGGAAGGAATGAATACAATTGCTGAATCCAATCAAAGGTCACAAGCATTATTTAAACCTAATAGCCTTACCCACGCTAACCAATAAATAAATCTTATTGTCACACAATAGATTACATCGCCCTACTTGTGCTGTGTAAGAATTGTACAGTGACCTGAAGTAAGCTTTGGCGGTGTGTCGCCAACCACAATATTAACTCTTAATGACCTAAGTAACGCGGTTTAGGTTATGAGGTATAAGTCCAATATTAACGTTTCGCCCTTAGCAACAATATGGCAGCAAAACCAATGTTATGCACTAAACAAAAAAAGAAAGAAAAAGAGAGAANGCAAAAACACTTTTGAAAGGTATTACACTAACTGAAGGCAATTGCAGACTTTTTTAACACAGCCAATTAAAAAAAACTTTAATTCGAGGAACTACTCTTCCCTTTGTGACGTAACAATCTGTAACAAACGCCTGTACAGCGCCTTTTGTGCTTTGACCATAATTGTATCAATTTGCTTAAATCTGGTGTGGTCAGTTATTAAGGTAAATGTAAAGCTATTGCGACTTCTCTACTTTCGGTTATGTCTGAGAGCTTGTGACTGCTAAAAAGCGAAGTTGGATTAAATCAATTCTCAAATATGGATTTGTCAAAATTAGACTCGCATTTGTGGGACACGATACCAATAAGGTTGAAAACCCCTGATTTAAGGTTACGGACATAGATTAACGCTTGTGTCATTGTGGGTAGCTCTTGCTTCTGCGTATTTGTCTAGTGGGTGGTCGTTTATTAAGTTTTATAAGATGTTACATATTACATTAGATTTGACGATTTAATAAACCAGATCAGAGGTTCGTGTTCATGTTATTACAAAAACAAATGCGAATGCGCATTAGTGATTACTTTAGAGAAAAAAAGTAGACAATAAACCGAGTGTCTTCTCATGCTTTGCAACTAATTTACAACCAATTTAAAGTATTTAACTAAAACAATAAATTTTAGTTGATAAATTAATGTCAGGCGCACCTGCTTATGGAAAAAAAGGTACCAAGTGTACAAATGCACACTACGTCGCTTTACACGTACATGCTTATTGCGTTGCTGTTAACCTCTGCTGCAGTTCCCACTTTTCAATCTGAACATTGTACACATTTTTGCGCACATAGCGAAGTTGCAGAATTAAAAATAAAACGGTTCAAATAAAGTGCATCGTTGTGAGACGGCTTATTTTAGAAAGCGAAACGACTGCCAAGCTGTCGAGAATATACGGCAATTTATGTTTTAAGTGGCAATATGAGACCAGTTGTTGATCGCAGCTTGGATCGTAACCTGACAATCACTCCGATTTTGCGGCGGGCAGAACAGCGTTTTTCGACGAGATTGTAACTTAAGACATCCAATTGAAGCATCCTTTAGGTTTTGCATGTAAATACGATTGACTTTCGACAAACGGGCATGTAAAACGTATGAAGGCAAAAAATCAAAAATAGGAAAAACAACCAAATGTCATAAAATACTTTGCATTGTACCAACTATCAAATATAAAACCTTCACTTACTTTGGCACATATTGCTGTACTTTTAAATGTTTGAAATTCGTTTCAGGCACCTGTGTGTTAACCAATGGGGGACAAAAGTTACTGATTCGTTATGATGGCATCAGTTACATTCAGTAAATGGTTATGAAGTGATAAGTCATATTTATCAGAAAACATGGAGACTTGTTACAAACCCTGGACTCTAAATCCTTTCTGTTCTTTAGAAACCAGTCCGTCCGTTTTTTAAATCCTGGCAGGTTGAAGAAATTTTCATGATCGAGAACAAGACAAGCATAGAGTGGAATCAAACCAACCATGGAACGAACACGCAAAGGTTGAGAGTGATCATCAAAACGTAACACATCATAGTAAAATCCGTCTTCCTCATCCCACAAACCTGTCAATAAAAAGCCTATCAATGTTGCTTTATTAGCTTATTATTTAGTCAACAAAATGTGAATTTTTAAAATTTCTGCACTAGGCTAAATAAACAGCAGGTTGCATTACAGTTTCTAATATTTAGTACACATACACAAGCTTTTAAAAATTCGTTGACTCATTCATTTTTATCAATGGTCAGTGTGCACATGTACAAATCACAATTTAAAGTCTTGTTTGTTAACTGACCTTCTCCATTTCCAGCAGAATTCATGGCATCAACAATCATGACGAAATGTTCAAAGAACTTGCTTGCCATGTCTTCATACGAAGGATCATGCAGAGACAATTCCAGTGCAATGTCCAGCATCACAACACAGAAAAAAGCCATCCAGGCAGTTCCATCAGCCTGCAATGATGTGTTTGTAAACAATAATTGAAATTGAAAATACAATACAATTGAAATGCTCAATTTAGTTGAAAATACAGTAAAATATTGCAATTTTAAACAGCACATAATATAACACCAAAGCATTAATGCAATCTATAGGATACTGCTGGTCAAAAAAATGCAATCTGAGCAATATTGTCAAAAAATATAAGAAACAACATGTTATAGTGGCAATCAATAATATCCAAAGCTAAAATTTTCTTCTGAGTGGTTCCACTTAATACCAACTACAAGCAAAGGGGAATTAAATGATCTGATGGCTGTTGCAGAATAATCATACATAAATTTTGAATCGTTATGTTTGAATAAATTCTGTGCACTTCTTTTGACTACCTGTTCCAAATGACCACCTGTGGGTAGAGGTTTTGATCGATCAAACACACCTGTAACATTTTAAAAGTTTTTGACACATACCAGCATATGAATAATTTTTACCATTACCAACTTACCAATGTTATCCAGTCCAAGAAACCCACCAGAAAAAATGTTTTTTCCACCAGGGTCTTTCCGGTTTACCCACCTATTACATAAATGAATAGTATTTTTAAGCAAACTGTTGTGTACATTGCATGCGCATTTAGTCTCACCATGTAAAGTTTAGAATCAGTTTTTGGAAGCAGCGTTTTAGGAACAACTGATCTCGTTGGCCCTTCGGCGCAGTAAGTTTATAAACTCGATAAACCGACCAGGCATGAACTGGTGGGTTGACATCATCAAATGCAAATTCATATGCTGGAATCTGCAATATTCACAGAATGTTCCTCTTTATAAAAATATGTACAGTAACAGTTTGTAAGGTTCACACACACACACACACGAGCACACATAAAACATTTTACTTTAGCTTTTCAAAAACTGTGACATTTGTTTACCTGACCACTAGGTGACATATACCATTCCCGCAGAAACAAAAGCAACTGGTTTTTTGCAAACTCTGCATCAACTTTGCACATAGGTATCATGTGAAAAGCAAGATCCCACGAAGCATACTGAAAAAAGTAAACACTTTTGTACACATGCAAAATATTAATTTAAATTGAACATACCCATGGGTATTCCCATTTGTCTGGCATTGAAACAACATCTCTATTAAACAAGTGTTTCCATTCATGATTTCGCCCACACAATCTGTGAACAGTAAATTCCATACGTTATCAATGTGATTTGACAAAGCTTTTGCCAAAACAAGTCCAGAAATACACATCGTAACTGGCACCAGATGCTCTTGTGGACATAGCAAAGTGTTGTTTATGTAACAAAACATGTACAATTCAAGTAATCATAAATGAGTTTGAATATTTTAGGAATATGCATCGATCAGTTTGTCAACATGTCAGAATGTGCTATAGATGTCATGTGACCAGAGTTGTGCAAAACAACAGTTTGAGACTAAAATAACAATTTCAAGTGTTCTTGTCATCACATAGATACTGCAGCTAAGAGGGGTAGTTGTCCTATTAACTTCACAAGTATTTCACAGCAATACAAGAAGGAGTTCATGATTTGGTGCTGTTACATTCTTGGAGATGGCGCTTACACACATATCAGCTGAAACATGTGCCACATTAAAATGCCCAGAAGATTGCTGTTCTTTCACAGAACATGGAATAAGAAACGACTTCTGCTGCCCAAAATTTCATCATGGAATTTTCGGCCACAAGTGAGTAAGAATGCAACAGAACAGCCAAACTAACACATTGCTTTTTTAACCTGATTTAATTTTATCTTTGTTTTAAATGGTAATATGATAGTGTTTTAAATCATAAAATAAAAATAACGTGATTTTTGCTCTTAAGTTTAGTTTGTAATAAAAAATACTTTATTTTAAGCATACACCATGACAATTTATTTCACATGGGTCCATCAGATTTTGATTTTCATTTGCCAAACACAACAAGCGACCTGCATCATAGCAATCCGTTACAACATACTGCAACCACAGGTACTCAGAAGTCTGCCAAGCCGTAATTGTAAAGTACGCATTTGCATAAACTAAAGAACTTGGAATAATTTTTTTTCCTATTCTTAATATAGAACCAATAAAGACAGGGGCAAGCACTCCGAATTTCGGACATTTGATGAATGCTCACAAGTAGGAAATTTGTTTTATTATCAGCATTGAAGCTTCAGAGGATAAGTTGTGAAATTGTTTTGTTAATTTCCTAAAACTGCAAGACTTCTTCAAACGCATTACCAAACTGAATATTCTTTGACAAATGAACAAGTTTTGTTATTTTTGTTTCAGTTGGCATCATTTTGGAATAGCCAGTGCCATAGCAAGTGCAATTGCATATTTGCTTGTCCTTGTTCTTCTGGTTATCATTGTTATAAAGTGTAGGAAACGACATAAACCCAACTATTTGGCCAATGATATTATTGTACATCACAATGTCAAAGATAACACATTGACCATAGATGCAGACAGAATGCCTCAAAATTTACAAGCACTGTAAGTTTTAAATAATTTTTTGTATTAAAAAAATTATTTATTTCATTTGGAAGGACATGTTAGTTTACTAAACAGGTAAAATAAAAATCATTGCTCAAAGGTTTAGGAGGGCAGGTTATTTAGTTTTGATTGTGACTGATAAAAAAGACATGCTTGTGGCATGTTAAATAAATATAACATGATTAAAAAGCATTAAAAAAATCAACAAATGTAAACACAGTATAAAGCGTAAATTGTGATTACTGGTAACTTAACAGCATTTTTGTTATGTGTCTATAAACAGAGATGCCCTGCCTTCCTGTTCAACTACAGTAACACAGGTTGCCAACATTAATGAAAAACATCCCACACCACAAGCACCAAATGGTAAACAATAGTTACAAAAAAACATAAATTTTAAATTTTACTTTTCAAACTGCCATTGCACCAAGGTGCTTATGTGGTAAAATTTAGTTTGATGGGCGAGATAAAACTTTTATATTGCAGGCTTACCCCTTCCCAAGTATGAGGATTTGTTTGCCTCAGATTCAGATGAAATTGAAACTCACCACAATAAGTGACAGTCAGACTACAATGATGAGTCAACCAAACATTTTTGAGGAACTTTAGTTATGGATAAAATAATTTTTGTTCATTACCCAATATACACAACAAACTTTAGTTATGGATAAAATAATTTTTGTTCATTACCCAATATAAACAACAAACTTGGATTCAACTCAGCTGGATTTAATGTTTAACTTTGTATGTTATGTCAAAGTGTATCTTACAACATTTAAAATAAAAGAAATATTTGTATGAAACTTTTTATTTACCTTGCTTTGGGTGGCGGAACTTGCTCCTTGTCCCCCCGCAGCCAATCCTCCACAATGTAATGATAAAATTGCTTTGACCACAACAAACCGCCATAAGCTTGTTTAACAATGTTCAGATGTTCTTTATTAACATGTGGAAATACTTCCTGCACACAAATGGTGGTAAACAATTAATACATGTTAATGGAAATTCCTGTACATATGATGGATATCAAACTACAACACTGCTGCAAATTGCTGAATGACTGCAAATTGTATTTACTTAAAGTTTGTCAATAAAGTATTGCATAATTACTGTGCCAATGTTTTAGTTAACTTGTTAAGAAACAAAGTTTTTTGAAGAAAAAATGCTTTACACCAACTTACACCATAGAACTTGTTTGATTCAAGTTTACGAAGTTTGAAGGTATCGTCAAAACCTCGACCAAATGCATTAGAAACAGAAAGTGATTCATCATAAAGTCTCGATTTAAGTGTAACAGAGCCTAGAACAGAGCAAAAATTCCTGTCACAAAAAAAATGCACTCAAGCAATAAGGCCCTATCTCTAATAAAAAACACTGATCTTTTTTCATTTATGTGGTCTAACTTGAACCCTAGGGGGGTGGCAGCCATGCCTACATACTGCAAAAACCTTTAGACTATAAAGAAGAAGTTCAAATGTGGTTGACAGACACAGGGTAGTGGTTATTAACTTGATTTTCAGAAACATCTTACCTCCAGCAGGAATTGATAACACATAATGTGCAGCAACTTTTGTGCCCCTTTTCTTTGGATCCACCGCAGACTGATCACCTACAATAGTTTTGGAACATTGCGAATGCAAAAACATGTTTTTAGGACAATTTTTCCTGGTNGTTTGTATTCTTATCACCTGTGATTTTGCATAAAATGTCTTGAGGGGCATTTTTAGCATATTCTGCAGTAACGTCCCAGTAACTATTGGAATCAAACACACCTGTATCAAAACGTAAAAGGTATTTATTTTTTATTTCAGAAAACTTGATGTAACTTTGTAGTACCTGTATCTTCTAGCTCATACTCAAGGACATCAAGTCCGCGATTCCTATTTTCTTCAACAATTTTGCCATACGGATATTCATTCTGTGGGTATTTGTACAGTGCCCTCATGTAAGAATGTGTAGGAGTGCTATCGAGGTAGTAGTAGTTCTCCTTTACATCTTCACCATGGTTACCCTCCGGACCTAGTTGTACAGGAAACCCAGATCATCATACAATCACCAAGTTTTAGGTTTTTCATTCATTTACACTTTCTATGCATATACTTTTTTCGGGAGTACACATGGTGCAACACAATGTACAATAGCATTTCCATGGTCAGACCCCTAACCATGGTATAGATAAGATATTTAATAAAATTAAAGTGTCAGGTATGATTATCACAACTATTGGAACCCAAGAAAAGATAGAACATTTTTTGTGGATTGTCATTGGACTGACCTGTCAAGCCAAAGAGTCGTTCTTTAAGGATTGGATCTTTTCCATTCCAAAGAGCCACACTAAAACAGAGTCGACACTGTCTGTCACAATACCCAAGCAAACCATCCTCTCCCCAGCGATATGCCCTTGCACGTGAATCATCATGACTCAGATAACCCCAGCTAAAAAAGAACCACAAATTGCTTCAATAAATACAAAACTTGGGGTAACAAAGAATTCCTTATGCGATATGCTAAATATGGTCAGATAGGTTACAGAAATAAGATTTCACAGAATAAAACATTTACCACATTGTTCATGAAAACAAAAGTACAGAAAAACACATACCAACTCCCATCTTCTGAATAATCTTCTCTTACAGTTCCCCACTGACGTTCAGATAAGTAGGGACCCCAGCGTTTCCAATTCTGTTTCCTTTCCATGTCCTCTTTTAAACGCTTTGCTTCCGCCATGGTTTTTTTAAGT
>QXVZ01024782.1:0-12776 GCA_008931825.1 Phallusia fumigata | reverse complement strand
CTCACCTAAAGATTCGTGCTTGCATCGAACCTTGTAGGACCCAAGGCTTTTTATTGATGGTTTCATTGTGCAACCTTCATGTGTGCAACCCCATATCCATGTATTTCGAAACCAAAGGGTTGGTAGCACATGTACTGTGGCCGTTTCTTTTCCTCTGTTAGAAACTAAGTTGCAATGTTTACATATCAATGATTATAAGATTAAACACATGTTTGTATTCTTATCACCTGTGATTTTGCATAAAATGTCTTGAGGGGCATTTTTAGCATATTCTGCAGTAACGTCCCAGTAACTATTGGAATCAAACACACCTGTATCAAAACGTAAAAGGTATTTATTTTTTATTTCAGAAAACTTAATATAACTTTGTAGTACCTGTATCTTCTAGCTCATACTCAAGGACATCAAGTCCGCGATTCCTATTTTCTTCAACAATTTTGCCATACGGATATTCATTCTGTGGGTATTTGTACAGTGCCCTCATGTAAGAATGTGTAGGAGTGCTATCGAGGTAGTAGTAGTTCTCCTTTACATCTTCACCATGGTTACCCTCCGGACCTAGTTGTACAGGAAACCCAGATCATCATACAATCACCAAGTTTTAGGTTTTTCATTCATTTACACTTTCTATGCATATACTTTTTTCGGGAGTACACATGGTGCAACACAATGTACAATAGCATTTCCATGGTCAGACCCCTAACCATGGTATAGATAAGATATTTAATAAAATTAAAGTGTCAGGTATGATTATCACAACTATTGGAACCCAAGAAAAGATAGAACATTTTTTGTGGATTGTCATTGGACTGACCTGTCAAGCCAAAGAGTCGTTCTTTAAGGATTGGATCTTTTCCATTCCAAAGAGCCACACTAAAACAGAGTCGACATTGTCTGTCACAAAACCCAAGCAAACCATCCTCTCCCCAGCGATATGCCCTTGAACGGGAATCATCATGACTCAGATAACCCCAGCTAAAAAATAACCACAAATTGCTTCAATAAATATAAAACTTGGGGTAACAAAGAATTCCTTATGCGGTATGCTAAATATGGTCAGATAGGTTACAGAAATAACGTTTCACAGAATAAAACATTTACCACATTGTTCTTGAAAGCAAAAGTACAGAAAAACACATACCAACTCCCGTCTTCCGAATAATCTTCTCTTACAGTTCCCCACTGACGTTCAGATAAGTAGGGACCCCAGCGTTTCCAATTCTTTTTCCTCTCCATGTCCTCTTTTAAACGCTTTGCTTCCGCCATGGTTTTTTTAAGTAAGTTCGTTTACCTACATCAATTTTGAAAATATTCTAAATTGAAACAAAGAGAAAAAATATCAGGAATCCTTTCTTTCTAACTTGTTTATTAAATCAACAGTCAATGAATTCTCGAATAACTTTGCAAGATTGTTCATTAATTGGTAGTATGTAAACTTCATGTCGAACTCCATATCATACCAATAATTTACAGCGATAGTTTCATCAGCTTGTTGTACATGGTGAAACCATAATGCAGGAAGATACAAAATTTCACCAGCATTAACTTCACAAGTGATAGGCTTTGCCAGCCTAAACTGTGGGTATGTGTCAAAGTCAGGTTTTAAAGGATCTACTGGGATCCATGGAACACTATCATCTATCTCCTCAACTCCCCATTTACTCCTGTTGTAAATGTACTTTCCCACCTTATATTGTTTGTAAGGTATAAATGGCCTGTCAGTCGGTGGGTATAAGGTGAATATTTTTTTCCCTTTGATAACACAGTACAAGTTTTCATAATGATCTTTATGCAAAGATGTTACAGCTGCACTGTTTCCCATCCAAAAGTTAACAGCATCAGGTTGTTTACCAAATGTATTAGTTGCCCATGTCAAATTTTCTGCAACATCTTCAACCAATTCTGGAAATTCAGTCAAAAGATTTGAGTTTTGCTTTTGAATGTAATACACACCACCAAGTGCTGCATCCGAAATACACAGATGTGATAACACCTCATCCATTGGCATTTCAACTTCATGAGGAAGCATAAACATATCATTAGCAATTGCATCACCATATCCATTTGGAGTTACAGCAACTGAAACAGGTTTATTCCCAAATATCTGTTTAAAATAGTTTGCAGACCATTTCTTTAAAGCAGGCCAAGAATTTATACAGTTTGTAAAAATGCAGGGAATATTTTTGGCTACAAAATTTCTGTGAAAGTTTATTGGGGAAGGCTCTCCATCAACCTTTAGAACTTCATCTGTTACATAAAGCTCCCTGATTTCTTGTGAGTTTTCGGCTACAGTTCTAAAAACTTGACCACAAACTTCCATTGTTGTTTTTTACCTAGATCTATACAGTATTCAAAACATGCAAAGTAATCAATTATGCATTATAAAATAGTTTTGCAACATTTTTTACTCTATTAACATATGCGGTACCTTAGGATCCAACAAACACAATAAGAAGTCGCAAATAGTTTTTTTACTAATACATAGTTACAATTACAAACCAAACAGGTAACAGAAAAAAAACGTCTGGTGGATAAAGACGTATCCTCCAACCTTAACGTTAAACCTGCACAGGTTTTCTCCGTGCTTGCATTTAATCATGCAATAAATTACCAGCGATTTTTCTGGAGAGATTTGCAGTCAACAAACTATTACCCCAACGTACTGCGACACGCAAAGTCGTGTTTACATTTACCTGACAACAACTACACATTAGCAGAAAAACGACAAAATCCCGGCCACTTGACTTTTCACCAATCAGGTTTGATCAATCATTGTGACTTGCAAAAACTAGTCAAGCACTGCAGAAATGGTTGGGAACTGTTTTCCTTTTCACTTGAAATTAAAGTTGTAAAAATTCAAAATCAACGTGTGTCCCTTTTTCTTTGCAAACAGGCAGCAAGTTCAAAGCGGGCGTAGACCTAAAACATATATTAGTGTTCAGCACTCACGTAAATTATTACCCACAAGAGGCGACAAAGAACCACGTGTACGACTACTACTACAGACAGTTAAACCAGGCATTAGGCATAGTTTTAAACTTTGTTTGTAGCCTTGTATCTGTGAATTGTTCATAGGGCAGCTCGTCACGGTAATCGTTAGCAACGGCTGCCCGCGCCTATTTTTGTCCACATGTATTGTTTTTAGCTTTGCGCAAAGCAGAAAGAAAGCTGCATGGCATGATCGATGATACTAATAGTAACGTAACAGTTTGACAGACAAAACGCCAGTTTGACAAACAAAACGTAAATGAAGTCTAATCTATATTATTTTAGGGCAATTTTGTTGAAAAACAGATTATGATAACTGCAAAGTTTAAACTCCAGCGGGTGGAAGCAATGCTTCTCAAGTTTTTTTTGCTTGTTAACATTTTTTATGTTTAGCACAACGGAATTAAAATGCAATGATGGAGGAGGTAAAGACCAATGAGCAGGTAAAAAGGAAGAACAAACCTGACCATGAGGCTGAGCTGGTTGAAGAAAAACAAGTGAAGAAAAAGAAAGTACTAGAATATGAACAAGTATTTTTGGAAGCCATTCCTTGCACTGATCACTATGAAAAAAGTTACATGCATAGAGACACTGTCACACACATATCAGCCACAAAGACTGATTTTGTTATTACTGCCAGTTGTGATGGACACATAAAATTTTGGAAAAAGCAGGAGTTTGGGATTGAATTTGTGAAGCATTTTCGTGCTCACCTTGGTCCTGTCACATGCATGTCAACCAGCTATAATGGTGAACTGATGAGCACAGTTTCTGTTGATAAGGCACTAAAAGTATTTGATATTGTCAATTTTGACATGATTAACATGATAAATCTAGGTTTTATTCCCAGTGTCTCAGAATGGGTGTATTCTTCAGGTAGTCGTCTTGCAACTGTTGCTGTTGCAAAAAAAGATAGCAACACAATATATGTGTATGATGGTAGAGGTGGTTCCGAACCATTTCACATTATTGAAGGCATACATTCAGCCCCAGTGACACACATATGCTACAATCATGTGTACAAAGTTGGCATCTCAGCTGACAAGAAAGGAATGTTGGAATATTGGGGTGGGCAAGAATATGAGTTCTCCTTTCCCAGGAATGTTGTCAGTTTTAAGTTTAAAACTGACACAGATCTATATGAACTGATAAAATGTCAAACTTTTGCTTTGTCGCTGTCCATGTCTCCTGATGGTCGACTATTCTCATGTACATCTGCTGATAGACGGATTTGTGTGTTCCATTTTTTAAGTGGCAAAAAATCCAGGGTATTTAATGAATCTCTAAATGTGTTTGTTGAGATGCAGCAGTCAAAAGCCCAACTGGCAAACATGGAGTTTGGAAGAAGACTGGCACTTGAAAGGGAGCTGGAAAAATCTGTTGACATTTTTGCACTTGGGAACTGTATTTTTGATGAAAGTGGCAAGTTTTTGCTTTATTCTACCATGCTTGGAATTAAAGTTATCAATTTAACCACAAACAAGTGCAGTAGAATTATTGGAAAGCCAGAAAATATACGTTTTCTTACCATTTCTATGAGCCAAAGCCTTATGAACAGTGGAAAGGCTGCCCTAACTGTGGATATGAAAGCATCCAACAACCCTTCCTTAATTGAAACTGCTTCTGATCCAACTATTTTTGCTACAGCATACAAAAAGAACAGATTCTTTTTGTTCTCCAGACGAGATCCTAATGATGCTGCAAATGCTAGCACTGATAGAGATGTTTTTAATGAAAGACCCACCAAAGAGGAAGTAATGGCAGCCACACAAACCCAGAGTGAAAAAAAGACGTCAGAAGTTGCAGTTATCCATACATCAGTGGGCGATATACAGTTAAAGTTGTTCACTGCAGAATGTCCAAAGTCTACTGAAAATTTTTGTGTTCACTCAAGGAATGGTTATTACAATGGCCATATATTTCACCGTGTCATTAAAGGCTTCATGATACAAACTGGTGACCCACTTGGCACAGGAACTGGTGGTGAAAGTATTTGGGGTGGGGAGTTTGAGGATGAGTTTCATCCAAGTCTTCGACATGACCGCCCTTACACAGTAAGCATGGCTAATGCTGGAGCCAATACAAATGGCTCTCAGTTCTTTATTACAGTGGTTCCAACTCCATGGCTGGACAACAAACATACTGTGTTCGGTCGTGTGACCAAAGGAATGGAAGTAGTTCATAGTATTGCCTCTGCAAAAGTTAGTCCCAAAACTGACAAACCTTATGATGATATTACCATTATAAGCATCAGTGTAAAGTAGTTTTATTGTTTTCTTACCATTATATCATAGTCATTAACAGGGTTAAAAATGTAAAGTTGAGGGAACCAACAATGTGATTTGCTATGAATGTTTTGGCAACTCAGTATTTACATATTTTGGTTTTTAATGTGAATTTTGACTGTCAATGTAGTTAATTACTCGGCGATCGTTTTTTCCAAATGTTTGTACAAAAAGACAGGTACACATAAAATCCAAGGATTTTGTTGTAGAAATCAAAATGGTGTGGCAGATGGGGCAATTCCTATTTATTTGTGACAAAAGGCACCTGTCTACTTTTGCCCGGGACCTTTTAACGTCAGACGTAGGAAGTAATATATTTTCTTCATAAGTTTTGTACAGGCTTAGATACATACCTTAATAATAAATACTGCAAATTTCATGTAAATCGAAGCTGCGGAACATTGTTTTATTTTAGAAAGATTTTGGATGGTGGTAAAGACGCGTGGCGGCTCTTTGACTTTGAGGTAGCAGTCGATAAGGACTGAAGTTCGTGGGTCGATAACTTTTGTTAAAGAAATAAGTATACCCTGTAGTTTCGCATAAGCTCAGATACATACCTTATCAATAAATACTGCAAATTTCATGTAAATCGATGCTGCGGAACAATTTTTATTTGGGCATTTATCAACGGTACATTTTTGTACGTTTTCCCCACTTAGCCGTTTTTGCCTAAGATGCTCACTTGCAGTTTTTACTATTGGGGCAATTATTGAACACGGCCAGATAAACTACTATAACATCCTACATTTCTAAAATTTTCATGTTTTTCAAATTTCATGCGTCTACGACCCTTTTTAATGATGTTTTGACCCCTTTGAAAACCGACGCATTTATCCGCCTGTCTTCAGCCATGCCTGCAAAGGTGGGCTGGCGTAACTTTGGTTCCTACACTGTATATCGAAGCCAATACGGGGTCTTTATTGTGGCGTCAAAAACGTCTACAACGACGTGACCCCCCCATGGGGGTCGCGACCCACAGGTTGAAAACCCCTGCTGTAGAATATCCAAATCACTGATGTACTGCGCGTAAAGCGGTTGAAATGTAATGTTGCGAGGCGACCACTTTAAGGCTAAAATGCATATCAATAAATCTAGCTAACTATTTCTTCGTTAATTCATCATCAGTGCATAGGGAGCCTAGTAAACTAAATTATTTCAACATGTATAATGACTGGCAATATAACCACACGCACCAAAACTGCGCTTTAGGGGGTTAGGAGGCTGCGCACACACTATGCGTAGGCTTATCATATTTTTACAACTTAAAACCGGGACGCTGTCAAACATGAGGGCAAAAAAAGATTTTTTGACTTTACTTACTAACATCCAACCCAAACGTACAACCACAATGACTAACTGAAAAAAATAATCGACATTATTCGCACTGAACTTTGCAATCAAATCTTTCTTTTACAATGATAAGGATTGATTTTAGGACTGACAGCGCAACCAACCTAGCAGACCACTTTGCAGCCAACTAATAATTGTCCAGTGAATACGGGAACATTTAACCAGTGATGAAAGTAGAATAAGTTTCTTAGCGGAACGATCCGGTATTCGCAAATTTTTTCCCGAAAATTTATCTCTGCAAACCGGATGCCTTTTGCGTCACACACATAAAAATAACAACTGCAGGCTATGTAAAAATGAAAACGACAAAAAGACAAAATATTGTCAAGATTATCAATAGAATTTAAAAATTATCAAGGGATTTCATGATATCTTTACGATATAGTCGACACTTGCGCTGAGACTCGAAATGCCGCACCTGCAATAATTCTTTTACCGAAACGGCGTAGCCGAACACCGTCACCACTGCATTTAACTCACATTTGTACTGTGATGTCACATTACTAATCATGCCAAAGTGAAATGTAAGAACAATATAGGACACAAAAAAGACTACTATACGCTATTAATAAGAGTACGGGTCAATTATCCACACCAGATTATGGTTACTGACTTATCAAATACCCGGGACATACTGGTTTACTGCGGGACGCCGGGACAAGGCGTTTAAACCGGGACAGTCCCGGCTAAAACGGGACGTATGGTAAGCCTAACTATGCGTATTGTGCTAACGAATTAACGCGTTTTTAAAATGGTCCTTAATCCGACGTGAATGCTGGAACAAATTTAAGTGCTGCATGGAGGATCCGTCTGTAACTGTGCAACATTCCGCTGGACTGCACCGGGAGAAAGCTGAGTTTAGAGGGCCAATTGGTGTGTTTGTTTGTTTCGATTTTATCCTCGGGGGTGGAGCAACGCCTAAATGCGTCATGCTCGTAATGAGTCCACCGTCGAGATACCTCCTTAAATGCAGTTCCGTTTGATTATTTTTTACTTTGATTTGTTTTCGATTTTTAAAGTTGATCGTGATTTCAATTCGGGTCAACCCATCGGGTCCATGGGATTGGGGCAATGCCGCTTAAGTTTCTTGCTTATGGAAACACAAGCGCCCCGCCATCTTTATCTAACGAGTGGTTAACCCTTAGGGCCTTTACAGTTTTACGTCGTTTTCACCAACCGTTGTGATTTATATTTTCGTCCGTGACGTGTAATTGACAAAACAGTTAAGATTCTATATTGGGTAACGTAAACTGCCTGTTTTTTTAATGTGTCGCAATTACTTAACGTAAACTGCCTGTTTCTAATATCGCAAAATTAGAGAAATTAATGTGCCACGTGTTGCATCTCGGAAAGTCTTCAAACTTTTGTGTTAAATTTAACTTGTTGATTGTTAAAAACAGACGATAAGCTAGTGCGAAATTAAAACTGTTGTTGACGTTGTGTACCAAGTTGAAGTCGTAATGCCGCTTTGCATTGCTAGTTTGGTTTTAAACCCTGAATGTGTGCCGTTATTCTTACCGAAACTAACTCCGTAATTACTGTATAGAATCTGTCCAGCTTTGCTTTCTGAAAGTTCTGTGCTGTGCTAACCTCTGCGGAAATACAGTTGGTAAACTTCGGTAAGTATGCGTTGTTGCTGCAACGTTGTCGTATTTATGCATTCGTTTTTCTTACGCAGAGAAAACGGGATTGACCGGATTTTGACCGAACAAATATAGCCTTGTGTGACGCTTTGCGTGGGGTCACGCGAAAGAAAGTGTTGCACACAGTAATTGAACAGTTGCAGGAAATATGTTTAAATCGACCCTAAAGAATGGCCACGCCTAAATAGTTCAAATTGTCACGTGATATTCTAAAGTCTAAACCATGTTTGTTATCATCATAGACCACTGAGACCAGGGGTGCAAAACCTTTATGCCATTGCCGGCTGCATCAAAGACTTTATTTCACTCACGGCCGCCACATGGCGCCAAATTACAAAAACGCAAGATGGCAGACACACGTCGCAACGCTCTATTGTGGCGTCAAAAACGTCACAACGACGTTTCGTTGTATTACAACACGCATGACAGAACCTAATGTAAGAGCATGTTGAATGGTTATTCCCTTCGCTCACATGAAAAAAACTGTTTCATCAGGTACAAACGGAAAACCAAACTATACTGCCGCTATTAAGTATCACTTTCAACACCTTAATACACGCATAAGAATCTAAACAAAATCCTAACAGTGATACAGGCATCTACGCGTAAATAAAAACTCGAAACTGTCTCCTATAACGTCACGTCACTAAAATGTAATTCACGAATGCACCGCGGTACGTCATATGCGCAAGGACGAATGTAGCCATAAAGAGCTCATAGTTACATACTTTTTAAATGCTCGTTAATATCGCTTTGTTGTAGCTATACGTTAATCAAGAACAATTTGGTGCAGCGTGTTTGAAATTCGGAAAAGATAGCAAAGCGTTGGTTCAAATATTACAGTTGATTTGCAAGTTATCGTTTTTTACTGCATAATGGTTTTGAATGCAACAATGGCCGTTGACACACTGGCAAACAGTTGCCACTTTGACTATGCATAAACACTGTAACATGCCGTAAACTTCACGTATGAATGAACTCGGTGCCAATAGTCGTTGGTCGCCCTTAACCGTAAAATTAAACAGATTAAAATTTATCAAATTATTGCATTTTTCTTTTAGCGTTTATTTTTGTTTATTTTAGCGTCTACCCAAGGGTTTGTTTGGTTGGAATCAAGAACAGTGGTAGTTTTATACAGTTGTACACTTGAAAGCCAATATATAAAATCAGATGACATTGTTTTTTGGTTTTCTTGCATGACGTTTAAAATAAATCAGGTCTACAGGTTTTGCGGGCCACTTTTGTTTGNCATCTTTTTGTAGATGACTATCCCATAAAAGTGTTTGTTAGTGGTTACTCATCTCTTTTGTACTAAAAGCCTCGCATATGTTTCGTACATCGTTAAAACAAAACAGAGACGTCGGTAAAAATGATTGAGCAACGTTAAATGACAGGATGCGTTACGTTGACATCCAGAATCACTCAGTCGTGACGTTTTAATTTCACTTATTGCGTCACAATCTCCCAACAGATATCAGTGATACAATTTGTTCAACGTAAATAAAGCAAAATTGCTCTAATACCAACTTACATCGAATTTTATTTAATACATTTATCTTGAATATTAAAGTATAATCCCCTTTTAATTCTACCATGGGATGTATAGTGTACGATAGGTGGATTTTCGGACAACTTGTGTTTGGTCATTCGACATAAAAACGGAAAACAAATAACTTCTGCTTGCGCGTGGATCACCAAGGTCAGGTCTCGTGTAGGTGGGTGTAATTTTTGTGCCTTTTGAAGTCGGTAAGAGCAAGTTTAGACATGTATAATTTAAATTTCGATCTAACTATGCTTGTTTTGTTTACAGTGGGCCTATCTATTTGAACTTGAAGGCATTCAGGCAAGATCAGGTCGCGTGTCGGTGTCTGAAAGTTTTGTGCTGTTCAACGTCGGCAAGAGCAAATTTATATGCGAGATAAATTTATCTGTGCACGTTTATTTCAAAATAAAAGCCTATTTGGGTGTTTTACAAATCATATACCTCCAAAATGGCAGAAGGTAAGTTTCCTAACTTGATAACAGCCCAGTCTGCAGAGTATGGCAGCTGCACGCGCGAGGTGTTTTTCAAATTTTTTTTTTGCACGCCAATTTTTTTTGACTGCACGCGGATTTTTTTCTTTGCACGCGAAGATCAAAACATAAAACGATCAATGAATAACAGCTGAATTAATGCACACATCAATTAAAAACACTACAAACGCGGAGTTTTATGTTCACAGTGAGTCGGGTGTTTTCACACTGATTCAGGATATTTTTCGACATATAAACGGATACCATTGTAAAGGGGTCTGGATTGGCAAGGATTCTGCTTGTGTTGTTGTTAATTTGCAAATACAGTTGCACTGAAGAGATTTTATTGCCCTGCCTAGCCATCTTTGTAACTTGTGTTGCACTCGGGCTTGTTGGTCTTGCACGCGGACTTAAGAGTCGCGCACGCGCGCACGCGGGATATTTCGGTCCTGCACGCCCGAGATCTCGTCGGGAACTGCCATATTCTGCAGACTGGTGTCCAGCTTTGCTTTCTGAAAGTTCTGTGCTGTGCTAACCTCTGCGGAAATACAGTTGGTAAACTTCGGTAAGTATGCGTTGTTGCTGCAACGTTGTCGTATTTATGCATTCGTTTTTCTTACGCAGAGAAAACGGGATTGACCGGATTTTGACCGAACAAATATAGCCTTGTGTGACGCTTTGCGTGGGGTCACGCGAAAGAAAGTGTTGCACACAGTAATTGAACAGTTGCAGGAAATATGTTTAAATCGACCCTAAAGAATGGCCACGCCTAAATAGTTCAAATTGTCACGTGATATTCTAAAGTCTAAACCATGTTTGTTATCATCATAGACCACTGAGACCAGGGGTGCAAAACCTTTATGCCATTGCCGGCTGCATCAAAGACTTTATTTCACTCACGGCCGCCACATGGCGCCAAATTACAAAAACGCAAGATGGCAGACACACGTCGCAACGCTCTATTGTGGCGTCAAAAACGTCACAACGACGTTTCGTTGTATTACAACACGCATGACAGAACCTAATGTAAGAGCATGTTGAATGGTTATTCTACCCAAGGGTTTGTTTGGTTGGAATCAAGAACAGTGGTAGTTTTATACAGTTGTACACTTGAAAGCCAATGTATAAAATCAGATGACATTGTTTTTTGGTTTTCTTGCATGACGTTTAAAATAAATCAGGTCTACAGGTTTTGCGGGCCACTTTTGTTTGAAGAAAGTTATTTACAAAGTTTTCTTTGTAACGTCACAAACCCTTCGATTTTGATAAATTTAGCGATGACACCCATACGAGGTAATAATAAGTCACTATAGTTGCACGCACTGTTACCAATTACTGGTGTGCACTGAAAATTGATGTACAGTAAACTTTGGCTGATCCGGAAAAACTGTACTTTTTACATCTCTTAATCCTGATTTTTCACTTTAAAATGGCAAATTCGTACACCGATCCAAAATTCATCAGCAGACAGTTATTGTCGATTATCAGCTATAATGACTCTCGAACCGTTTGTAAATATATATACACTACATTATAAGTTTCCTGGCAGTTATGTTTTTGATCATACTTGCTGTTAGTTACTTTGCCTCACTCCATCGCACTCCACAGTCAGCAAAAAATTGTAACATCGTAATCACTCGTCCGACTAACCGCCATTATTCGTTTATTTAAAGCCCTTTTTGCATTAACAAAAAATTGTAAACTTACCTTTTTTAGTATTCCGATTTTTCGTTGAAAGATATCTCTCAACAAAAAGTTTAATAAGATTGTACGACCCCTGTTGCGGTTTTCATTATCTGATGTAAAAACTATTGACAAAACAGCCGAAGATGACCACGCATTGAACTTGTCACGCGACCAACTTTTCGTCGATAAACACGGAAAGAAAAGGCCAATTGCGTTGTAGCGGGTGTTACTACAGCGGAACAGGAAGTAATGCTACATAATTATGTAGTTTAATTATGTAATTTACAGCAATCAGACGTACAAGTAATACGTCTGATTGCTGTAAATTATGCAACTGCATTTCAAAGTATTTGGAATATGTAGGCTAGGTGGATATTTAATTCGAAAAAGTTACGTGAAGTGTGGAAAAACAGTTCACATCCTTTGTATCAAGATTAGGGTTTTAAAAATACATCGACGGAAAAAATGTATTTTTTTGCATTAAATTAAAGCTCACGTCATGCTCCGCAACAGTACAACAGCGTAATGGCAGTGAGTCGCGGAACGGTATACATAACAAGTTAACAACATACACAAATGATGACTTTTAAGGTACAACCCCACACAATCCAACCTTTTTAACTGCCAAAGTTCATTTATAATGCATTTATCCAAAATCAAAATGTTTTTATGAACCGGAGGTTACGAAGCGTTTCGACACAGTCTATTAAGCTATTATTACATTTATTTTGAATTAAATTTTGTAAACAAAATCTTGTTATTCGCGATTGCGCAAAAATAAATAAGAGTGAATAATTGAAAATTTAAAGTG
>QXVZ01024773.1:0-11274 GCA_008931825.1 Phallusia fumigata | reverse complement strand
CATTTATAAGATCATATTAAGGCAATTAAATCTAGTTTTAGTTGGGTTCTGCAAATCTCACGCTTTGAAACAGCCAGATTCGAATCTACATCTACCTACCACATTCACGAGCCATTCACTCGGGTCAGGTTGCGCGTCATACCACCTTTGACATTCGGCCTCGTAATTTCGACTGCTCGATGGAAGCACTCCGAGAGGGAATGCAAAAGAGCCAACAGTACCTGACGAAACACACAGAATTGTAACTTTTCAAACACATTTAACCCAGCTCAGTTTGCAAAACGGACACTTTATTGATAAAAATACTCAAATATTTAAATGACACAACGGTTACATGACGTCATAAATATTCATCAAATGGGCGTCTATGACGTCATATCTCGTTTTTGGCGTCACACTATTTTTCCGAAGTTAATGAACTTTCCAGTTTATTTTTACGGTCGTTACATTTCCTAAAACTGCGCCCAAATTACGTGACGTCATCAATCATGACGTCAGACACAAAACAATGCGCCAACTTTTGCTCAGTTCACTACAACGCGACGAGCCTCCACGGGTGGCGCTTTAGTCGACACAGAAATACAATTCGTACCTGTGTTGGTTCCAACAAAGAGATCAGGGCGGTTGCGGTTCTCTGAGGCCGAGGCTGCGTGTGTAAATTTGATCTGATCATTTGCAAAACCAATCACTCCCATCCGCATAAAGAAGTTATTGGCCACCATCATGTCGCCGTAGCGAGTCAGCGTGTAACTTCGAGTTCCGTCAGTTGCTATGAAGCCTTGGAACGTAACGGCCTGTATAGAAAAGCAAATATAAATCGTGTAGGGTTGTGAAAATGGGTTTTAAAACAGGNTAGATGTCACTGAATGAGACCAATAGGTCCGAAACATGTTGCTGATGGAAAACATGACAGGATTAGAACCCACAACCTTGCGAGCACAAGGCAGTCGCGCCAACCACCCGGCCAAACTGTGCTCCCTAACGGTAACTTGTTTCTACGCCGAAAGAATGGTTGAAACTTACTTAATTTTGTTTGTACTTACCCTCTGGGGCGGGGGGAATACCCATTCCTTGGCCACGAGTGACGTCATTGGATATGAGCACGTCTTGTAGACATTGCGGTGTCTTGATAAAGTAAAATACTTATTTAAAGAAAATATTATTGTGACAAGTGTTAAAAATTGATATATATGTGACTCTGTTAAGCAGTTTATAAAACAACTATAGGTGTCATAAAATTGAACTCTGCAACCTTTTATCAAAAATTTCTTAAAAACAAAATCATTCAACCTAAATTGAAAATTGTATTTATAAATTGTATAAATTGTAATGTATTTAACAAATCTCGTAACATTGCACTTATTCGAATAGAAAAACAAAATTACCCTACCGAGCATGCCGCTGTTGCTTGGTTAAGTTGCTCCTCTGTTGCTGCTGCCAATAATTCCTGCAAATAATCCGGTTGGAAATCTAGAATGTTGAAGAGCGTCCACGATTCTCCAGGTCCATAAGCGAATAACGAATCATCCGCTCCAACTCGCCCTGCAAAAAAATAGTCATTAAATTCTTATCGCTGGTGCTTTGAAAGTCCAACCAATTCAGACTTTGTGACTGACTTAGTGCTATTACTATCCCATGCTTTTAGTCACTGCACTTGGGGTTTTATTTGACATGACTCAGCTGGTTTTACTCACATGACTCAGCAAACGGATGAGTGAGATCGCCAAGCAAAGTGCCGTTGGGAATATTGGCGTTCCAACGTTCTTGTGTCGGTCCAGTTGGACTTGCAATGGTTGTAAATGCGAGGGAACTAAGAGGAGCCGTTGTGCCGTTTCGGTACAGGAAGTCGTTTGACTTATCGCCATCAAAGAAACCTGCAAGAAAAAAAATTTTGTTGAGTTTGTAAAGCACAAGAGAAAATAAATATTTTTCTTTCAGGCCACATGAATAACAGGACATATTGCGAAGGAGCCGGGGCAAAAGTCCCAACTCAATTCTGCATAATATTAGCTGCAAATTTTTGAAAAGCAGTAAATAGCATTGTTTTGACAAGCTTGCAAGAGTATATGTTATGGCTAAGCAATTAAAAAGAGCAAAATGCCTTGCAAAAAATGTCATTTATTCAATGTAATTCCCGAAACAATGGTAACATTAAACAAGCAAAATACCTTACCTAATTTTGTTGCAAAACCTAAGAATACTACCAACCCCTAATTTTTGGTCATTGTACCTTAAATATGTTCAGCAGCTTTTACAAAATCTTTTCGCAGTTACGTACCATACAAGCCGTCCACTCTTGTCATGAAAGTGGCGGTGATGGAAGTCGATATCGTCATTGTCCTTCCACTCGCGCTGATCAGGAATAAGAATTGATCTGTACCTTGTTCGTAGGAGATTGAGATTTGTGTGCCACGCATGCTCATGCGCATTAAACCACTGACGAAACCTGAAAAAATACAAAAATGTAACCTTTGCTACTTGATTTGCAGCAGACAATGCTGTGCAGCAAGTGATATAACAACGCAATGCAATACTCTACTTTTAATTATAATCTAATCTAAAAGTTCAGTTTAGACCCCAAAAGAACGCACTTATATATTTTCAAATTTTTGTACAGAAGGAGAACAATGTCCAAGCGGCGAGACAATATAAAACCTGTTGTGACGTCATTTCCCACAATGTGTTGT
The DNA here is from genome assembly GCA_008931825.1 of Phallusia fumigata. Lineage (NCBI taxonomy): Eukaryota > Metazoa > Chordata > Ascidiacea > Phlebobranchia > Ascidiidae > Phallusia > Phallusia fumigata. Next base: position 8,587 of record QXVZ01024773.1, on the reverse strand, counting down.
TGTGATTATGACGTAACAACCTAAACCCATCTGAAATGTTTCTCAGCATGTGACTGCCAAAAAATAATGCATGCGCTACATTTTAAATGCAATAATGTTGTAAAATGTTGGTACGTTTTTTTAACACATAAAAACCAAACTCTGTATATTTACCTCGCATTGATTGGATAGTGGCAACCTCTTCAGTCGAGGCTCGCACACCGTTCAAATAAACACTAATATTTCCAATATCGCTTGCCATGTCCTCAACTACTAGCTGAACCTTTGTTGAAGTTACTGCTTGGTTCTGAAGGACTACTGCCGATATGATGGAGGCGTTCACCGGATTCCCGCCCACGTCACTGTTTTGCGTCAAACGCACCTATGACGTCACAAAGTTGGGGTTAGATTTTTGTAGTAGTGCAATTTTTTTCCAGAAGAATGTTATATGTTGAATAAACCGTTGATAGTTATTCTGTGCATTTTTGTCAAAACAACATCAATATATTTATCATATTTTAAGTTAAATAATTTTTATTTATTTTTATTGATTTTTATGTTAGTTTTTGGTCAAGCCCATTAAAGTCTTAAAGCCAGCTAAGGAAAGAATGTTGGTCTTACAAGACGACGCTACATTAACAGCCCACCGCTAATCACAGGATAACTAGTACCCGCGCAATAATGTTGAGTCATGCTGACGTAGTGACGATGACTCACATGAAACTGTTATCGCTTTAATGCGGTGCCCACATCTTAACGAGACGTTTCTTATGGCGGTAAATCAGCGCAGAGGTGGCAGTTCCCATACGTATGTCGTTAGTTGCAAGGCTTGATGTTATTTGCGCAAGTATGAAGTGAAGAATACAGAAAATGACCACAACAAACAATTGTTTCTGCCAGTGAAGTCGTTTTCTCTGCTGTTCGTCTTATTTGCGATAGTTACACAGTACCAAATCGTTTGAAGCGGATATTAAGACAACCTTGTGCATGTAACCATGTCAAAGTATTTAGGATACCGCCTGAAAAGGAGAAAAGATTGGAAAAAGCCTTTTCCAACTCACTTTGCCTTACATTTTGCGTATTTTTTTGAGGAACCTGATATAGTTGACTACACAAAGCGCGTTCGCACGTTAACTGGAAACCCATTTTAGCCAATCAAGCATTAAACAAATGCGTAATATTCAAGCCCTGCTCCCAATCGGTTCACATGAAAACTTCTTAAGCCCACTTATAATATCTTATGACGTCACGGTTGTCTTTATGACGTCACAGTTTGTCCTTATGACGTCATATGGTAAACTGACCTGTACGTGCATGTTGGTTCCGTTGTCGGCTCGTATCAGGTCGAATTCGCCCAAGCCCGAGAAGGAATAGAGATTTTCATCGAATGTTCCCAAGTGGGGATCTCCGTAAGTTCCACCTGACAGCCACAAAATCATGAATACGACGTCGAACAGATTTAAAGCACGCATTTTTTGTTAACTTAAATATGTAGGTATGGATAGGTAGCCTGTAGAAGTTCACATAGGAAGTTGTTATGTACAATGTTCAAATTTATCTGTAACTCGCACAGTCAAGTCACTATTTTTTACCAAGTTCTACATGTATATTTTATATCAGATTGCGAAGATGACTACAAAATTCCCCCGACCAACTATATGCCAGTTCCTGCCATCTGCTGTACACCGTCTGGAAGAACAAATAAATCCTTACGTGTTCAGACACCATCTACAGGACCTTTGCAAAAAGTGATTGCAAATCAACTAAACTGTCATTTGACCATTAAAACGTGCAAATGGGTCTTTAATTAGCTTAACAGTAAAACAGTAATGCTTTCATAATATCCGCTCGTTTCACTTTTATTTTGTCAACAGCTGGGAAACCATTGCAAAGGCTTCCTCGCTAAATCCAAGAAATTCAATTTTACGTGCAATAGATAGACGAGATGTGGTTAGTTTGTACTTGCTTCAACCGTACAGCTTTAGTGTTTTATTTGCACAACCAATCCAAACAAATTTGTTTCCCCCACTTTTTTTTAATTGTGCTCTCCACTTATTGCGCCTTACAACGTTGTAACGTTGCGCAACTATTTCCGGCCTGGTGATTGATTTAGTGCTATTGCGTCACTATGTTTTCTTTCACCAAGTGAAATAAATTCAACTCAACTCGACCTTCCAGCAGATCCAGTCATTAAAACATAATCCTACGTTTTTTGTTGACAGCGCTAAGATCGGAAAATCAGTTCCGAAATGCATGGTCTAAAACCTGACATAAAAAAACTGACTGGCACTATCTACACACAATGTGCCTGTGGTGAGCCTATGCCCTGCTCAACTACACATTGTATAGTAACTACTCTGCATACAGATTATAGCGTGGGTATGTTATACTCCCACACACGATGGCTTAGTATAGATTCCAATTTGTGTTCTTATACAAGTGCCGCTGTCGCATGTGTAGGTAGGATCATAAGATTTCTGGAGTGAGGTTGGCGCAATATTTTAATTGGGAATCTTACGTCAAATGGACGCGTGATAAAGTGTGACACATGGGTTGACGTGGGGCGTGTCGGATGCTGATGCTTGCTGGGCGTACCAACTCACTGAGGTTAATTAATAAAAGTGAAACTAACGTAGGTGGTACAGTGATGAGCATAATTCTCCATTGTGATGTATCCATATACGCAGTGCATCCTTACTTGCTGAGTTCGTGAAATGACAAGAGCTATTTAGACGGAAAACACAATGGTCGTTTGCGGTGGGGTTATTAGGCGGTTAATTGCTGATCAATCGTTTTTTTAATTCGTAACTTTAGCTTGCCTTAATGACTTTCCAATTATTGTCTTTTGCGGTAATTGCCTTTTCCTGTTTTTCAATCATCCAATAACCAGCAGCTTAACAGTCTTGAATTGACGCCTACCCATTCCGCCTAATTTAACAAAAATCTCAACGGAAGGCGTGCGCACTATGACGTCACTATGCCGCAGTGACGTCACATGCCAGTGTGTCACGTGACTTACTGATGGGCTGAGCGACGTAGCCTTCGGTGGATGAGGGCGGTCTCTTCTCTCTGTACATGTTGCAAAACCCGGGACCAGTGGAGAACTTGCAACAGTCCAGAAGTGGTTGCGCTTCCTCGGCTGTGGATGTGATCAGTAGAGTTATGCGTGGTTGGGTAAAGCGGGTTCAAGAGGAGATTGCGAACCCGATTTCTGTGCAGTTAACCGTAGCGAAATTGTAATGTCCGTGCAAATGAATTATCAATAACAGTTTGACATTACCAAAATATTTACAACTGTTAATTGTGTCATATATCGGAATGATATGAAACTGTTTTGCGCGCTTGAACATTATACTACAAAAAAAGCCTCACAGCTCCTGGGACCGGTGCTGTTAATTGCAAAACGGTTAATGTCAACTTTCGTTTGTTAATTAAGGGTTTTTATCGAAGAAAAGTAAAAAAAATGACCTACCGATATAACGGCGTGCATCAGTTTCATTGATGATGAACAGAGAATTGCGGGCGTAGTGACCACCGCGGGGGAAACCCCCTGCTTCGAAAGTGTCGTCCGGGTTGTAGCAGCAAATGGGACCCGTGTTGTCAGCCCTGTAGTCACGTTGGAAGCATAGCTCACCCTGCGCCAGAGAAACTGGAAAACACCAGCAAAAGTAGTAGAATTAGATGTTGGTGTTGAATGTGAAGTAAAGGTACAAATACAAGACACGCAATCACAGTTATGTCATAAAAGGCTGATTGTTTCAAAACAAGGAGTAAATTTGTATAGTATGACCGAAATATCAAATTAGAAAACCACGAATTCGAAAGTAAATTTGGTGAGTATAACTGAATTACATTCGCGTTAATACCTGGATGCTTATAATCCAGGTTTATAAGCCGCGAAATACGTATACTCATTTATTCGGTAGTGAGAAAATAAATATGCATGTTATGTGTTGTATTTCAAAAATTGAAGTTAATTACAGAACGGAGAATAAAGAAAAAAAATCTAAAAACTAGAATTTTATTGATTTTTTAAAATTAAAAATCCCGTTATATCATTTTTATCAAGTTTTGCAAGATTTTAACTTTTACGACACAAAATTCGTTGTCTGGCCATAACTAACATAATCGACCAGTTTGTTTTTCTTACTTGGCACACTTTGCAATAAGGTAAGTTCGTCAGCAGAAATCACTCCCTCGAGCAGAGGTGGGTCACCGGATCTATGTGCTGAAAACCATGGAACAGTCACCCACGCAAGCTCGTAGTCTGCACGAAGAAATGAGGTGGGACACGGCTGGAATGTAACAAGATGGGTTAGCTGGACGAAAATTTGGTTGATGCAGATAAACAACAGCTTTTAGTTTGTGATACACTGCAAAATAACACAAAACTTTTATTTTTGTTGTCAGTGCAATTCGATAACATTTTTATGTTTCATGGCATTTTTTTCAACATAAATTGATGGATAATAAATGTAAAATTTAAAGTACAATTTAAAGCAAGTGGAAAATATAAGTAATGCATAAAACTATACATTTCGTCTAATCATGGCATCGTCAGTTTCTGTAGAAAATTATGTCGACGCACCAGCAGTGATTTAATGTTAACACAAAAAACTCTATAGTTTGTCTACGAAATTATAATTATGGAAATTTTTGTGTGACCCCTTTGGAAAAGTCGGCTAAACTTTCGACGCACCAGCTAGCAAAACTGAAACTTTAATTTCGCTAGAGATGTACTGAATCTACCACAGTAGCTTTAACGACATTTTGGAGTTTAAGTAGGTCGTAGGTTTAAATACCGCAGAAGCAAATTTTAATTGTTTGTTCATAAATTCTTAGATTTCTAACTAATACTTTTCTAATTAAAATAATAAAGTTTTTAATTTTTTATATGGAATAAAAGTAGTGTAGAAACTAGACGACAATTGGAACGTTTATTGGTGAAAACAGTCCATCGCATTTATAAGATCATATTAAGGCAATTAAATCTAGTTTTAGTTGGGTTCTGCAAATCTCACGCTTTGAAACAGCCAGATTCGAATCTACATCTACCTACCACATTCACGAGCCATTCACTCGGGTCAGGTTGCGCGTCATACCACCTTTGACATTCGGCCTCGTAATTTCGACTGCTCGATGGAAGCACTCCGAGAGGGAATGCAAAAGAGCCAGCAGTACCTGACGGAACACACAGAATTGTAACTTTTCAAACACATTTAACCCAGCTCAGTTTGCAAAACGGACACTTTATTGATAAAAATACTCAAATATTTAAATGACACAACGGTTACATGACGTCATAAATATTCATTAAAGGGGCGTCTATGACGTCATATCTCATTTTTGGCGTAACACTATTTTTCCGAAGTTAATGAACTTTCCAGTTTATTTTTACGGTCGTTACATTTCCTAAAACTGCGCCCAAATTACGTGACGTCATCAATCATGACGTCAGACACAAAACAACGCGCCAACTTTTGCTCAGTTCAGTACAACGCGACGAGCTTCCACGGGTGGCGCTTTAGTCGACACAGAAATACAATTCGTACCTGTGTTGGTTCCAACAAAGAGATCAGGGCGGTTGCGGTTCTCTGAATCCGAAGCTGCGTGTGTAAATTTGATCTGATCATTTGCAAAACCAATCACTCCCATCCGCATAAAGAAGTTATTGGCCACCATCATGTCGCCGTAGCGAGTCAGCGTGTAACTTCGAGTTCCGTCAGTTGCTATGAAGCCTTGGAACGTAACCGCCTGTATAGAAAAGCAAATATAAATCGTGTAGGGTTGTGAAAATGGGTTTTAAAACAGGTCAGTGTTTGTAGCAGGACTAAGTTATTCACGCAATTGAGGCAAGAGTCACAAGACGAGTTTTACCAGTTGTTACGCCTCTTTTTACCGCGTCAAGTGACTTTGCGCCGCTTTTCAAGTCATTCCTAATGATCACTTTAATGACGAAAATATGTATTACGGTGTAGTTGCAGCGCGTTCTACCTTGATCCACCAATCGTGCCCTTCACATTTTTGCGCCTCATAACATTCTAACCTTGCGCAGCTATTTCCGGCCTGGTGATTGATTTAGTGCAATTGTGTCGCTATGATTTCTTTCACCAAGCGAAAAAAACTCAACTCAACTCAAGATATTGCTACTTACGTCCTCAACGGGATCAGTAAGGCCAGGAAGGGCGAAGGAATAGGGTAACATCTCATATGTGACCTTGATCACTTCAAGGGCACTGAAATCTGGAGCGGTATCGGCGAAAAAGTCACGAACTCCCACGTTTACAAAGTTGATTACGGAATTTCCATCTGCACAAAATAATGTGTTTGTGACATTATGTCAATGTTTTACTGTTATTTAACAAAAAGTCAGGCAATTTGTTTGTAAATTTTTGATGTAACAATAAGTAAATGTAGCTTGCACAATTTGGAAAAAATACGTTAGTTGTTTTTTAAAAATATGCAATAAAAGCGCAGTGCTGGAATTAAATTTGGANCACGAACTCCCACGTTTACAAAGTTGATTACGGAATTTCCATCTGCACAAAATAATGTGTTTGTGACATTATGTCAATGTTTTACTGTTATTTAACAAAAAGTCAGGCAATTTGTTTGTAAATTTTTGATGTAACAATAAGTAAATGTAGCTTGCACAATTTGGAAAAAATACGTTAGTTGTTTTTTAAAAATATGCAATAAAAGCGCAGTGCTGGAATTAAATTTGGAGAATCCGTCATTTCTTATTCAAATAGAATACAATAAATTAGTTTCACGGGCGGGGAGAACTTTATAGTTATTCATGATAAAAGAAGTATTTCTTTAAGGTAGACCAGTGGTTCCAAACGTCTTAATGTTATTTAATTTTATTTTCTGTCTAATAAGGAAGGAATAAAAAGTTTTAAAATAAGTGAAGGTGGAAATCCATCCAAAAATGCAATGAATTCAGAAGCTATAAACAACATGACACAAACTGGCCCCGAAACGAAGTTAACAACCTTACAAACCGCCAACTTATCACATACTTGTAGTGTCTTCGCTCTTTCTGATATGCTGGTAATAGATTCTTCCGAAGCCGAGAGCGGACAGGTCGGCCCAGAAGAATGCAACTATAGCTTCGTCGTTTGGTGGTGCGTAGGAATCCAGGGATAGCGGGGGTTCATTGTAGCGGTTCGTAACAAGACTGGAGGAGTCGAGTTGGAAAACGATCAATCCGTTTTCGTTGATGTAATACCTTAAAATTTTTCCAACGTTAGTTCGTTTTGATACAATTCGATTAATCAAAGAAAAACCGCTAAAAATGATGATAAAAAACCCAGTAAAAATGACGTCAAAGAAATTACTGAAAGTGACGTCAAAAATATACTAAAAACAATTCTGAAATAATACTCCATTGAATGTCAACCACGATTAAAAGTATAACAACGTCCTAACCATCAAAACCAACCAGCCAATGACGTCACTATGTAATAAGTGACGTCGCAACCCGCAAACTTCTACTTTTCTGCTTTTCAATTTCAGTTTAATGGTAACCCAGCAACCTCATAATGGCGGCAGAACACGTCACCAAATTTTGAAACTCCGACGTAATGTTACGTGACGTCATTAAATAACGACGTACCTGTTGTAGGTTTTGTTTCCGACCACAAAACCGATGTCGCTGTAGAAAAAGTCCGTAGATTTGTCCAACGACCTTATTCCTGTGAATATTTCGTCGCCAAATGGCAGCCCATAGTCCTGTATTAAGGTTTCTGCAAATGACAAATCGGGTGATAATAAAACGAAGAAGACAGAACACACGAAACGGACTTGACGGGTAGCTTGGTTAAAACATAACTGCCAGAGAGCTTGTGAATAGTGAATAGATTGTAATGCAAACATTTCGCATGTGTGTATAACGTATGGTTTCAAGCTTCGTGTCATTATGCACTGAAGGTGACAAGAGCGATTGAGGAAACAGTTGCCTTGCAATGTATTCACTGTATACAAGCTGTCGTCGACTTTTTACAACAACTGCGCCACCTACGGGTGCACTGTGTTCCGTCAAACGGTCCGTCAGGTGGCAGCACAAAGCCTGGTGAGCATTCACATGAAAAGCCGCCCATAGTGTTGGTACAAGTAGCAGATACGTGACAGTTGTGTGTGGCCGTCTCGCATTCATCTACATCTTCCTGCAAATATCACAAAAAAATTCCTATTACAGAAAGGATGGAATGCACATGTCTATGCGGTCGAAAATGTCGTTCACGAAAACCAACAATATAAACTGCTTTCAATAACCAAACTAAGAACTGCTGGATAAAGTAATAAATATAAGTATTGCTTTAGAAAAACAACAACTCAAAATATTGCTTTGTATACAAAAACGACAGTATAACTAAAGGCCGGTTTACACGGTGCGCTTGTGGCGTATGCGAATAAAGCGTCTGACGCGAAGGGTGTTTACACGAAAACAATTAAAGCGTATCTTTTGTGAACATACAAATAATTTTTTTCAATGAGCTGAGCCTGAAAAACCTTTTTTATTAATGAGGTACCCAAAAATTATGTTTTATAAGTTGTACACAAAAAATAAATTCTCATGTTTTTTATCATACCCTGAATATAAACT
>QXVZ01024771.1:0-27191 GCA_008931825.1 Phallusia fumigata | reverse complement strand
AGATTTGTTGTTTGACTGAATAAATGTGTGTGTTTACTTGAGGACATGCTAGAAAGCGATGAGCAAGTCGGGCTGATGACTGTTGCTATAAGACCGCCATGTTTAGCATCATACCTATACAGCCCTAAAAGAATATTACGTGAGTCAGCGTGCAAGTCACGGTTCAATGTGCTTCCTGCTACACGTTTCGGGGTCGAAATGGAAACACCGCAAAACAATTTAGGGAGCGAATTGTCGCCAGAGGACACCGATAATTGACCACCTATTTTACAGTACGGTCAGGCTGCATTTTTGGCCCGACCACGCCGGCATGACAAAAAAAGCGAGACAAAACTTCTTTGCTCGGAGCGGTATGGTGGTATTCACCACGATGAGGTTTGCGTTGAGCTGTTCTATACAGCGATCCGATCAAAAAATCAAAGACACTTTACTGGGAAAGGTGTTCGTTGTACTAATTCGAGCTTAATTAACGTGAACTCGCACGCACCGAAAATTAGCCACAATTCGGTAGATTCCCCTGTGATCGGTACAGTCGATTCCATTTCGACGGTGTAATGCTGGACACGCCTTCCCTGCTGCATTTTCATTCCAGTGTTTTAACGATTTCAAATCTTGTGTTGTTTCTTTTGCCCGTTGGAATTTCTGCAGGTGGAGTTCGCGAATTGAAAACCAACTTGATTTCATTTCCCACAGCTTTATACAATAAAAACCATGAAAATTGAAACATATATGAAACACTTGAATAATAAAAGAATAATAAAAGTACTAAACTGCGACAAAAACATACTTACACATACTTTTAAAAACTTACAATCTTTGCCGTTTGTTTCTGAGGGCAAACGATGTTAATTGCTTGTCCTGTGACCTGCAAAGGTCAAAGGAAATAGCTGATTTCATTAAAAAAGCGTGATAAGGTGAACACGAAGCAGCTTTTGTGGTTACTCGCAGTCGGTAACCTAATTGTTCGTTCTCGTGACTTCTCATTTTTCGTGCTAGGGGAAGGATTTCGCTGAGTAAGAGATGAGACAGTTTTGCCCCATTTTCGGCTTCACCACCGAAACAACTTCCTACAATCTGATTTAAAATAACTGGGTGGTAATGCATTGAATCCAGGGCATAGTTCCATTTACATTTGACCTTACATGGTAACCAATGGGATAGTAATTTTCATGTCAAGCAGGTTACATTCGGACGTGGCCATAGCAAAAAATAGGTATAGCCCTCTAGGTATAATGAGTAACAGCACAAAACGTTTATTGTTTCTCTATCTTCATCCATTTGTGTGGTAAACCTTTTTTTATCAGTCAGTTTTCTCACCCAGAAATAACATGTATAGTTACTTATAGTTCGTTTCTGGTCAGGAAAACAGACACTCAAAATATTTTATTTAAATTAACATTGACACACCTTGGAAGAAAGGAGTATGTTTCTTTAAATCTGTGCGTCCGCCTGGCGCCTCCGGTCAAGGCCCATATGATACCAATCGCGTTGCATGGGCGACTACAAAGATTTAACTTGATTATGAAAAATAAAATAGAAAGCTGTGTTGATCGTATGATATACGAATTATCTGATAGGCTTTGGTACACCCGTCCCGACAAAAAGATGAAATTGGAATTCTGACAGGTTGCTATACGTAAATCTATGCAATGAGAAACAAACTTGATATAAGTAAACGATGATCCAAAATTCAGGTATTTTAAGTGGGTAATTTGCATGTTATGTTTTAGGTCGACATGATAGCAAAGGTAAACCTCTCGCAAGCCTTCATCTTATTTCACACGATTCGTGTCATTCACAAAAAACTCTTCGCCTGTGTAAGAGGAGGTTGCGGTCACTTTGTCGTTACGTAATACACTGGTGACATCATCGATACGCAACAGCGCAGCTTTACATCAACAGTCGTGTTTTAAAGTGAATCAGAAACTGATGAAATTTTAAGCAATCAACTGATTTTAAAAAAATGAATAGTTCAACGAAACTTGATGAGGGAATTTTAAGAAAAGCATCTTAAATTGTATTTGCGCCTCGATGCGTCATTTGCAGGAAACAATTAAATCGATAAAGGCATCAAATGTTGTTTTTCAGAAGTGTGTTTTGTAGCAATGTGTCCAATATGTTCTAGGTCACACAACCTTCACTAAGTTGTTAGTTACAATCAAAAAATAAGATTAGGAATTGAATTTTGAAAAAACTTTATCAAATATTTTAACATGCAGTCGCAACAAACCGGATGCGGTTGCGATCCAATTATTTTCGTCTTGGGGATTTTAATGATCGTTCTATTTCTGGTATTTCGTTTCCAGTTTTAGCAGCTTTGTTATTCATTTACGAAATAAATTGTCAAACTTTGTCACAGCGAAATTGCTTTTCCGCTAAAAGTGTGAATGTTTCTTCGAGTATATTTTTGGAAGACAAAAAAATTTTGCCTGGAGAAGAAATATTCCGAGCAAATAAAAAACACGCTGTTTAGGAAACATGACCACGATGCTATCGAGGTCGAACTTTTTGGTGACAAAACGATCTTTCCCGAATGACGCAAGACAAAACCGTAGCAATAAACATCAGTCCCAAGGTGAATCCCGCCCTTACAAAACGCTTGAAGTGCTCACCCAATTTTCCTGTTGCAACTTTCTCAACAACACGCATTGCTGGTACGTCATACGGTGTGCAGGGGATTTCGTATTCCGTAATCCCCTCTTACGCATCGTCGAGCATGATGACGTCGCGCCGTGAGAGAAAGTCGGCTTGGATCGAACAAAAAGTGAACCTTGAACGTCGCGAACTCAAAGGGCGCTAAATTTAACGCCTTCGTGCACTTCCCCGCTGCAAGTTGGCCGTTAGCTTCACATTGTTCGCTGTGCCACGAGCTGAAGCGACCAACACCGACAGTCAAACACGATCGCCCGCGGCCAAATTAAGCTTTTTGTCTGCCGGAGAGATTACTTCACTTAATAGGCATAAGGTACGTCAGTGATTACGAAGCCGCTATGCCAAGCGACCGGCTCAAAATTGCTGGTTGGGCGAGCTGCCACAGTGAAAACTAGCATTCAAATGCATTTCAATGCCGGATGCTAGACCTTTCAATTCGCGCTGTACCAATGTACCCAAGTTTCGCAGTTTGATTTTTGCTGAGCAAACCAGCAACTTGGGGAATGCGAAGAAAATGTTTCCATGCAAATTTCTACGACAGTAAGAAAATTTGCCCGACTGAAGAGAAACACTATCTCAAGGTTATGATCACTTTAATGTCAGGGTAAGCGTTTCGGTCATTTGCATATTTGGAAACATTGAAACTTTCAGCAACGGTGTTTCAACGTCACACATATCGGTCACAACAAAGGTGACTGGATAGTTGTGACAAACCCTAGCGTGACGCAATGAATATATTTGTGATTTACATCGGATATAAACGGAACGTATATGAGACATACGGAATATAGATTGGTATTATTGGAATAGGCTGGTAAAAATATACTTGCGTTGCGTGCCAACTCAGATATATAATTCGACATGTCCCTTCCGTTTAGCTCTATCCCGCATTAGCACCGAATACACGTTGCGTTTGAAACGTCACTTCCGGCTGACGTCACGCCAAACTTTGGTTGTCATTACGAATGGCACGCGTGGCGCACTAAACGTTATATGCCATCTGAATTGGATTTCAACGAAACAGCGTGAAATCATGTTTGCTTATAACAACCAAAATCAGTTTTGTCTGCCTCTTAATACCAGAATTTCGTTATAAGTTGCTATAGCTTTTGCTACATGCTATAAAATAGTTATGATCTGAAAATGTTCCTAATGTTTGAGTGAGGCAAGTGTTGACATCCTTTTCATCGGGCGCAGGACCTTGAAAAACGTACTGTTGTAGACATCCGATCCATTGCGGCGCCGACCTTTCGGTTTCCATGAAACCTAAAATATCTGCCGCGAAACACGCTTAAGGCTGTTGCGTTTTCCAAACGTTTGCTGTCGAAATTGTTGCTAAGTTTTCGGGCGAAGGATTTTATCATTGGAAGTTTTGATTTCAGACATATGTTTTAACTGACGAACACAAGTCACTTTGTTAAGCGATTTTCTCAAATCCCAGTTTGAGTATTCAACCACATTATTATTGATTTATTTCCAGCGAACAAACAGTGGGCTATTTGTTCTAAATACGTTCGCGTTGTCACGGTTAAATCTGAGTTTTTAAGCAATATTTACGACCCATCCCTAAGAGTTGGCCAAGTGCTACCTCATTGTGTAAGTGGATTTGGCGGATTTTTAAACAAAACCTTACGTTGTCGTTTATTTGTGCAAATCTTAAGGCGGGACGTAGTAAACCGAGGAAATCAAACCAGATTGACCTGTTCAATTTGGAGTACGGCGAGACTGGCCGGACGGCAAATGTATAGTTAATAAACACGAGTTATTTCCATGTGTACCAGATTGCCCCTCAGGAAATGGAGGTTATTAAATGTTTGCGGATGTCCGTTTTGAGACGTCCAGACTGATCAATCAATTAATATTACTGATGTCCATGGAAATCGCTAACATGATACGCAAAAACAGAATAGGCCGTTGCTTTCAGACCGAATAAATGCGTCTTCCCGCTCTTTTAAAGCTTTTTTCAAATTATAACGTTTTGACCGTTTTGCCTCCCAGGACCTGCGTAGGTGGTCTTTGTCAAGGCAATACATGACTCGAATACACAAAATCGTACAGTTGGTACAAACAACAACAATACAAATTAAATCACCTTACGAATTACAAAACAGTCGAAAACATAGTTAAGTTATTCTTTGTGGTTTTATTAAGATCTAAACATTCCCTTGACTTCGAAAATTCCTTTTCGCGGTGTTTGTTCTGTAGACAGTTTGTGACTGCGGAATTTGACCCAAACTTGCCATTTTATTGTAGTTTTGACCTTGTAACGAGAAATACGACTCTACCCTTATTTTTAAAAATGGCCTGCCTCATGTTTATGATTTATTTTAATTTATTACCTAATTTAAAATCGTTNGTACGTCAGTGATTACGAAGCCGCTATGCCAAGCGACCGGCTCAAAATTGCTGGTTGGGCGAGCTGCCACAGTGAAAACTAGCATTCAAATGCATTTCAATGCCGGATGCTAGACCTTTCAATTCGCGCTGTACCAATGTACCCAAGTTTCGCAGTTTGATTTTTGCTGAGCAAACCAGCAACTTGGGGAATGCGAAGAAAATGTTTCCATGCAAATTTCTACGACAGTAAGAAAATTTGCCCGACTGAAGAGAAACACTATCTCAAGGTTATGATCACTTTAATGTCAGGGTAAGCGTTTCGGTCATTTGCATATTTGGAAACATTGAAACTTTCAGCAACGGTGTTTCAACGTCACACATATCGGTCACAACAAAGGTGACTGGATAGTTGTGACAAACCCTAGCGTGACGCAATGAATTTATTTGTGGTTTACATCTGATATAAACGGAACGTATATGAGACATACGGAATATGGATTGGTGTTATTGGAATAGGCTGGTAAAAATATACTTGCGTTGCGTGCCAACTCGGATATATGATTCGACATGTCCCTTCCGTTTAGCTTTATCCCGCATAAGCACCGAATACACGTTGCGTTTAAAACGTCACTTCCGGCTGACGTCACGCCAAACTTTGGTTGTCATTACAATTGGCACGCGTGGCGCACTAAACGTTATATGCCATCTGAATTGGATTTCAACGAAACAGCGTGAAATCATGTTTGCTTATAACAACCAAAATCAGTTTGGTCTGCCTCCTAATACCAGAATTTCGTTATAAGTTGCTATAGCTTTTGCTACATGTTATAAAATAGTTATGATCTGAAATGTCCCTAATGTTTGAGCGTGTTGACATCCTTTTCATCGGGTGTAGGACCTTGAAAAACGTACTGTTGTAGACATCCGATCCATTGCGGCGCCGACCTTTCGGTTTCCATGAAACCTAAAATATCTGCTGCGAAACACGCTGTAGGCTGTTGCGTTTTCCAAACGTTTGCTGTTGAAATTGTTGCTAAGTTTTCGGGCGAAGGATTTTATCATTGGAAGTTTTGATTTCAGACGTATGTATTAACTGACGAACACAAGTCACTTTGTTAAACGATTTTCTCAAATCCCAGTTTGAGTATTCAACCACATTATTATTGATTTATTTCCAGCGAACAAACAGTGGGCTACTTGTTGTAAATACGTTCGCGTCGTCACGATTAAATCTGAGTTTTTAAGCGATATTTACGACCCATCCCTAAGAGTTGGCCAAGTGCTACCGCATTGTGTAAGTGGATTTGGCGGATTTTTAAACAAAACCTTACGTTGTCGTTTATTTGTGCAAATCTTAAGGCGGGACGTAGCAAACCGAGGAAATCAAACCAGATTGACCTGTTCAATTTAGAGGACGGCGAGACTGGCCGGACGGCAAATGTATAGTTAATAAACACGAGTTATTTCCATGTGCACCAGATAGCCTCTCAGGAAATGGAGGTTATTTAATGTTTGCGGATGACCGTTTTGAGACGTCCAGACTGATCAATCAATTAACATTGCTGATGTCCATGGAAATCACTAACATGATACGCAAAAACAGAACAGGCCGTTGCTTTCAGGTCGAGTAAATGGGTCTTCCTGCTCTTTCAAAGTCTTTTTTCAAATTACAACGTTTTGACCGTTTTGCCTCCCAGGACCTGCGTAGGTGGTCTTTGTCAAGGCAATACATGACTCGAATACACAAAATCGTGCAATAGGTACAAACAACAACAATACAAATTACATCACCTTACGAATTACAAAACAGTCGAAAACATAGTTAAGTTATTCTTTGTGGTTTTATTAGGATCTAAACATTCCCTTGACTTCGAAAATTCCTTTTCGCGGTGTTTGTTCTGTAGGCAGTTTGTGACTGCGGAATTTGACCCAAACTTGCCATTTTATTGTATTTTTGACCTTGTAACGAGAAATACGACTTTACCCTTATTTTAAAAAATGGCCTGCCTCATGTTTATGTTTGATTTTAATTTATTACCTAATTTATAATCATTGAAATAAATTGAGTTACTTTGCAAAAATTTAGTTGCCAAAGTTTTAGAAAGGCGATCACGAGCAGTGTCTTCTTACACACTTAAAAGTCTCTACTGCTACTTAGCGGACAAGTTATGTTTTAACAATATGTTGCTAGATGTCGCTGTTTTATAAAGTTGGCGTAGTCAGTCATGCATGAGCGAAGAAATCAACAGACTGATTCTGATTGTGGACGAGTTGCGTTCAGTCGAAAAGCAGCGTGGTCCTGCAAATTCGTGCTCATTCAGTTTTTGAACTAGCACTTGAAAATCTTTCTTTTCCTTAGTTGTAAAAAACGAAAACACATTTTTGTTTCAACTCAATAGGGGTTATTTATAACTTCTCTTGAAAAAATGCCATCAGGTGTTGAAACATGGGTTAACGACCAACTTCATGAAATTCTTGGCCTTAGTGAAAAGGTAAGATGATATCGTGTTTGAAATGTTTTGTACAAGTCATTAAATTTGGCAAATATATATATCAGCATGTGGCTCAATTTCTTATCGGGCTGTGTGAGAAGAGTGACAGCAGTGATGAATTTGTTCGTCGATTAAGAAGCACCGGTGCTGTGGAAGTAAATGCAAAAATTGTCAGCTTTGCTTCGGAGCTATTTGCAAGGGTTGGTGGATATAAGTACTTTTTTCTTTCCTTCTCAGATTCTAGTTTACACAAATATTGTCTGCAATGTAACCTTCTTTTGTCTGCTGTAAACTGTCTATGTTTTAGTGAGGATCTTGTTGATTGTACTTTTCTGTTAATCCAATCTTTATCTTGTTCAAGGTCCCTCATAGAAAGAGGGCCATCACCTCTAGCAAATTGGCCGAACAAAGAGCGGTTGCACTTCAAACTAAAACAAAATCATATGCACTAGTTTCATCTGATGAAGAGGATGAACCTGCACCTGTTGTGGTGCCAAAGAAACGCAGTAAAGGTAAATAAACAGTTGTTCATTTTTATGAATTTATAATTGGGTTTTTACTGTTGCTCTATGAATAATACAGAGCAGGGCAAAAAGAAACCCGCTCCAAGGCATATAAGGAAGCGAACTAAATCACAACAGTCCTCATCTGAGGATGAAACTGTTGTTGCACGGAAAAAGGGATCATCTGCAAACAATGAGAAACAGGTTTGATTGAAGGTTTTTTGGCATAAATATTTGCAATGTTTACACACTTAAGAAGTTGCACATTATCCAATTTGTGGAATACAATTAATAGTTGATATCCACTACATCCGAAAACATAATAGTAAAAGTAGCAGCCTGTCCATTTTATAGGAATCAGAACATGGTATTAGGTGTCTGCAACCTGAGCCACGAGACAAGTGTACTTTGCTGCTTTATCATACAAATGCTTGTAAAATATAAAATGTTACAAACTACGGACAGGAATCATCATCTGAAGATGAATGGGATAAGGAAGAAAAAAATCGACAAAAGGATTTGGCTGAAAGAGATGAGTTTGCGAAACGAATGAGAGATAAAGATGAAGCTAAAACAAGAAAGATTGTGGATGCTAAATCGGTGTGTTACAATTTACACAAAATATGTTGGTTAAGTTTTCTTTGTGTCATTTCCTATGCAGATGAGTTCATCAGGACAATTAATATTTTTTTGCAAACAAAGTTCACAAGCATGCATTCAGACCATGTCATTATTATGCATCAAGCAGTTCTTTTTAATTACATTTGTGCTTGGCCTTTATCAGGTGAAAAAATCTGAAGAAGATGAGCAGCTAACAATTGAGGAACTTCGAAAAAGGTCCCGAAGGGATTACTTAAAGATGCGGGAGGAAGTGAAGATGCAAGAGTTGGTTGATGACATTAAAGATGAAGAATATTTGTTTGCTGGTTGGTTCCAAGTCTCCTAGAACAATGTTTTTTTCTGACAAAAAATAACGCCTCTGGTTTTTCAAATTAGGTGAGGCACTGACTTCCAGAGAAAAGCAAGATTTGGAATATAAGAAGGCTGTGCGGACCGCTGCTGAAAGCTACCGGGAAATAACGCAAAAAGATAAGCGCGGAAGGTATTGTCATTGTGATGAAAAATGATCTTTGGTCATTTTAGTGCCACTACCATTACCTACTATATTCTACCTACTGGAGTGTTGTTGATGAATATTTTTAAAGGTAAACTTCATGACACAACTTTTATCAATTTTACTTTATTTGCTGTTTTTAGATACTATCTGCCAGAAGAAAAGCGTAGAAAGGATGTTCCAGATGAATATGATGAAGTGGACACTAACGCTGATGGTAAAACTGTTACTCTAAACTAATTCTTTCCAAAATGGACAAACCTTTATCAAAGTCGAATCAATTCTACTATCAAATACCTACTCCATTCTTTTTCTAAGTAAGGTTTTGTATGTTAGGTTACCATACCAATGTGGAACATCAGAGATGGGAGCAGACCCGTCTGAATGCAGCAGTGACACATTATGGTGCCAAAGATGCACGGAAGAAGACGGATAAGTATGAGCTATTGACAGAAGATGACATGATTGAATTTGTGCAAGCTGCAACCAGGAAAGGGACCATGAATGAAAAAGGTTTTTGCACTGTTTTTTTTCTCCAGAAGGATGGCTGGTTAGAAGCTGCGTATTTGTTGTATTTAGTGCTTTTTTTGTACAGAAATGGAAACTGCACAAATGAGTGAAAAAGACAAAAAGATGCAGTCAATCAAAGAAGTGCGTGAATCTCTGCCCATTTATGCATACAGACAAGATCTTCTCAATGCAATAGAAGAGCATCAGGTATGAAAAACACTTGAAATTTGTGAGGGAAAAAATGGAAATTAAAAAAAATGTTAAAATGTTTCATACTTGGACAATTGTGGTGTTTGTCAGTTGTTAAGAAGACAACAGTTCCACTATATGATGCACATGTGTTTGAAGTATGTAGTGTAAAAAACACAACTTGTGGTCAAATATCACAGGTTATCATCATTGAAGGAGAGACTGGGAGCGGGAAAACAACACAAATCCCACAATACCTGTATGAATCAGGATACTGCAAGGGAGAATTTAAAGTTGGCTGTACACAGGTAGGTCCCAAGTCAAGCTACGGATGTTGCTCAAAATCATCAGATCTTCTACCAAAATGAACTGTCAATCTGAAACAGACTAAGATCCCTGTATTATCTTCTAACATTTTGTTTAATACTTGGGAAACTTACATTTTAAACTGAGTTGTGCCAAGAAATCTCAACTGTGCCTGAGCGTTAATAAAACATAGATATGTAATTTTATATTTCTGAAAAGAAAAATTATCATTTGTAACAAATGCAGCCTCGTCGTGTAGCTGCTATGTCTGTAGCATCACGAGTTGCTGAGGAGCTGGGAGTAAAAGTTGGAGCAGAATCGGGTTACAGTATTCGTTTTGAAGACTGTACGAGTGAAAGGACAAAGATCAAGTACATGACAGATGGAATGCTCTTGAGAGAGTTTCTAACTGAACCAGACTTAAAAACCTACAGTGTTATAATGATTGGTAAGCAACTAATACAAAACATGTTTTACACAGCATAAATTTGATTTGTTGTTTGTTCCAAAATTTTGGTCAAGAGTGGTTGATGCTTTCGAAACTAGAGACTAAATTTAAACATACGTGTCCACTTGGAAATAAAATTAATTCAGTGCTGTATATCAGTCGTTTAAAAATGTGTTTAGGTTCAAATACCTACCTTAATTTTTTTGCAGATGAAGCCCATGAGAGGACACTTCACACAGATATCTTGTTTGGTTTAATGAAGGACATTGCCAGGTTTCGACCAGACTTAAAACTTCTCATCAGTAGTGCTACACTTGATGCTGAAAAGTTTTCAACCTTCTTTGACGATGCTCCCATCTTTCGAATTCCTGGTCGAAGATTTCCTGTTGACATCTACTACACTAAGGTAGAATGCTGCTTCATGTTCATCCAAGTTAAAAATTTGGGCCAGAACTTCGGTGTTGTGCCTCAAATTTCAGGGTATTTGTGACTGGCTCAGTCATTTAGGGTGGCCAACACAATGATTTCAGCTAAAATTGTGTTTTTTCAAAAACAAAGATATTTTTACACATATGATATTTTTACACATATCAATTTGTTGCTTTGCAGGCTCCAGAGGCTGACTATCTTGATGCTTGTGTGGTGTCAGTGTTTCAAATCCATCTTACGCAACCTATTGGAGATATTCTTATTTTCCTAACGGGCCAAGAAGAAATTGAGACTTGCTGTGAAATGATGCAGGTAGTCAAGAATTTTTTATTGTTTCTGTGTTTTGTGTGTTTGTTGCCAGGATTGAGATTTTTCAATACAGCTTTGCTCTTCACAGGAAAAAGCAAGGGCTCTTGGTTCAAGAATTCGTGAGCTGTTGGTTTTACCAATTTATGCCAACTTGCCTTCAGATATGCAATCCAAGATTTTTGAGCCAACTCCACCCAATGCCAGAAAGGTATAAAAGTAATAATAACTTGTCACGAATAAATCATGTGCAAGTTCCTGAAAAGAGTGTTGCTCTTAACCAGACAACTTTTTTCTTATATTTGCTTCAGAAATAAAATCCAACCTTAGTTTTACTATTGAGATCATCAAGTGGCAAGATATCTATGGCAATTGTAAAATCCATTTTAGTTTCACACTCATAGGAGTTTCATCACAACCATTTGCAATAAAGTGTGTCTCTTCTTGGGTTATTTGTACTGGTTGGACTGGCAATAAGCGTTCCTATTTGGCAATTCATTTCTTCTCCAGGTTGTTGTGGCGACTAATATCGCAGAAACTTCACTGACGATAGACGGGATTGTATATGTGATCGATCCTGGGTTCTGCAAGCAGAAGAGTTACAATGCAAGGACAGGAATGGAATCGCTCATTGTTGTGCCCTGTTCAAAGGTAAACTTTAACTGTTCTACCATTTGTTTCTCGTTTCTGAGTTTACTTGTTCTCATCTCTCTAACCAACTTATGAAAAGGTAAAACCATGCATGATGTAGGAGTTTCAATACTGATGCGTATATGCTTTATCACATGTACAAAACTCTGCCGTTTTAGCAAAATGCTAATCAGCGAACAGGGAGAGCAGGGCGTGTTGGTCCCGGCAAGTGCTTTCGTCTCTACACAGCCTGGGCTTACATGCATGAACTAGAAGACGCTACAGTGCCAGAAATCCAACGAACCAATCTTGCTAACGTGGTGCTTATGTTGAAGAGGTGAGTTTTTAGTAACAAACTAGCGTACTTCATAATTTACATGGTCAATTGGGGTTTATTATTTCACAGCCTAATTGGCCCAAAAATGATTTAGATTTTCAGAGTGGTTTGAGCTTTTTGGGGTTGCTGACTGTATTTACTTTTTCCTTTAGCTTGTGCATTTTCAGCAGTGATATTTTACACCTGCTAGATATGGTCACAGAGTTACATTTTATTAACCCCACACCCCCAGTGGTTACCAAGCTAGCCCCCCAAAAAAGAGTAAACATTGTTTTCATGTTTTTGTGGCTTGTAATTTTCTTTGAGAAAATGTGACATAAATGCAAATAACCTTACCTTGCCCAGATGATAAATTACTTGTCCAATGTAAAGCTTAAAAAGAATCTCAAGGTTTGTCTCTAACTTGGTGGCAATACAGTAGATTCATTACATTGTACTATAAAGTTTTTAACAAAGGCCAAATAAGATGGAATTTCAATACATTTTAGGTTGGGTCATTGTGTTTTGTTGTTTGATTCCCTAGCCTTCACCAAATGGTCAAATTATTAAAAACAATGAGTGAATATCCAAACTGCGTAAAATATTAAACAATGTCTGCATTGGATGCAATTCAGTTTGTAAACATGCCAATGTGGTGTATCGAATTATGTGTTTGACTTCAAAGCCATAACAGGTGCCCTACCAGCCAGTACATGGGTAAACTATTAATCAATGTTTAAATTTGATTAGATTTAGAATATGTTAACAATCACACTCAAAACAATAATTTATGTTAACAATCACACAATGTTTCTGTATAGTCTTGGTATCAATGATCTCATTCACTTCGACTTCATGGACCCTCCTCCTCATGAAACTTTGGTTCTTGCTCTGGAGCAACTCTATGCCCTTGGTGCTCTAAATCATCTCGGTGAACTAACCAAGCTCGGACGACGAATGGCTGAGTTCCCAGCCGACCCAATGCTATCGAAAACTATTTTGGCATCGGAAAAGTATGGTTGCTTGTAATCTTCATACTAAAACTTTCGTTATTTTAAGAATCGAATACAGCCAAAAGGTATTAACAATACTATTTTAGGAAAGATTGAGTTAAATTATTTAGTTTGTTGCCAAAGCTATATAAACCTTGATTATATATTGTTAAAATAACAAAAATCAAACTTTACACAAAAGCAGCCAACTTTTTGACAGCTAAATCAAAAGATTTTAGAACCCAAAACAATGCTATTATCACAACGTCTGCTGCAACATGTAAATGCACATAATCAATTTTGTCTTTTCGCTCAACTCTTCCTTTTTACGTACAGATACAAATGTTCTGATGAGATTTTGACCATTGTGGCTATGCTTTCAGTAAACAGTGCAATATTTTACCGACCCAAGGACAAAATGGTTCATGCTGATAATGCAAGGATGAATTTTTTTCTTCCCGGCGGTGACCATCTTACACTTATGAACGTTTACAACCAGGTAAGTGTGCCTGTTCCATTGAAAAATTCCTTGAGTGAAATGAAGAATTAGGTAGCAGTTCACGGTTTTAAAAAACTCTGATAATGATAAAACAAAGCGTACATTACAACACTTGATAAGTATTACAACATGTTCAAGGAGATGTGTGCCTAGTGACAAGTTTTGCTATCAAAGGTGCTTATTTGAGAAAAGTGCTAACTCTATAATGTCATAAATGGTTTCAATTTACGAAATTACTGTAAAATCGGAAACCCATGTTATTTGTAAAGAATAAAATATTTGTAGTTGTAAAACGATTCGTTTTTTCAGTGGGCCGGTACAGATTTTTCGATCCAATGGTGTTTTGAAAACTTTATCCAACATCGATCGATGAAGCGTGCTCGAGATGTGAGGGATCAGCTTGCTGGTTTGATGGAAAGAGTTGAAATCGAACCCTCGTCAAACCCCGGAGATACAGTGGCCATTCGAAAGGTATGGTTGAAACTATCTGCAAGTTTTTGCAGTTTTTTAAACCATTTTTGCTAGGCAACAAAGTTATAGCCACCTTTTACAGCAGTGTTTTTTCGATGCACCGTCTTTGAAAGTTGGTTAGACTTTTGATGCACCAACGATGAGAATTCAATCAAGATGCTTTATCAAAAGTTTTAATAAGACACATTATCCAAGTTGTATTTTTTACAATTAAGGAATTAAAAAAAAACTAGATGTCAGTAAATGTGATGCATAGGATTGTTTTTTCTATTAATTAAGTTTTGCTACTAACAGGACTATTGTGCGACATCCTTGGAAAAATACAACGATGCACAGTTTGAGAATCACAACCATGAAATATAATTTTTGCCATCTTGTTTCTGTGTTGAAAAAGATTTCTGCAGTGTAACCGTGTTGTATCAAAATCCAGGCAGTGACTGCCGGTTTTTTCTACCACACTGCAAGGCTGACCAAGTCTGGCTATCGGACAGTGAAACAACATCAAACTGTACACATCCATCCCAACAGCAGTGTGTTTGAAGAACAACCAAGGTGGTTGGTCTACCACGAACTTGTGTTTACCACCAAGGAGTTCATGAGGTTAGTAAAGAAAGGTGTTAGCGGTTTTGTGTACAATTTTTTGTAAGATGGGATATGTTTTTATTAAATTGATTTCACTGGTATGCATGTGCTTTGGAAACAGCACTATGTACATAGGTGCCAGCGCATAGGGGCAAGAGGGGGCACTTGCGCCCCTGTAATCCTAAGAAGTGTCCTTTTTTCCTAAATATGTTGGCTTTTCCGATTCCCCTCTGTTAGGTTATAGGCGTTAGAATTCTACTGCATATAATTTACTTAATGCCGAAATCTATCTTTGTGTGTATGTATTGCCCTCCCTTGGAAAATTTTCTGTTGGCACCCATCACCATGTGTGTTTACTTTGAGTAAATTCTTGTTTTGTCAAGCAGCTGGCGGCAAGTTGGCGCTAAAAATGTTTTATTTGAAATATTTACTATTACCCTCCTGGTGTGTGACTGAAGCAAACAGATTTTTTCAAAGATGGATACAAAATACAGTTTGGTAATACAAAGAAAAAAAAACGACGGACACACGCAACATTTTTTATGCAACAAGGCACAGTGTACACACTAAAATGGTGGTGGAATTTTCTATTTCAGACAAGTAATCGAGATTGAGAGCAGTTGGCTCCTGGAGGTGGCACCACATTATTACAAAAACAAAGAAATCGAACAAGAAACGAGAAAAATGCCGCGAAAACAGGGCAAAGCGGCCGAAGAGCTCGGTTGAATTGTCATGTTGCCTTCTGCTGTACGATGGCAGGCAGCTTATCCAGCTTCTGCAAAGCGTTGGGGGTAAGTTTACCGACAGTCACAGACGGTTTTAGGCCCACCCGGGTTGTCTGGGACAGGTGGGCCACTTTACTGGCAAACGTAGCCTGTTTTGAGGCAAGCTTGCGCGGACGAGGAACCAACCCAAGATCACCAAGATTGTAGTGTGGAAATTCCTTCGCTGGAATCTGGCTGGTGTCGGTCTTCACCATGTCCTTAACCATCGAGAGCGGAGCCATAAGGGTCTGGTGAAGAAATTATAATTGTACGAGCTGTTTGCGCGCATTTGTTCCTCAATAAACAAATCTTTTTCGTATGTGTTTTATCAGCATTTTATAGGTAGTTTTTATATTCGGCGTCCGCGCAACATACTACTTTTTTAAGCAAATAAATTTGTGCATGGTTTTAAACTGCTATTGTAAATTGGCCACCTACGTTTCTATTAATCTACACTCGACAGCTTTCGATCATACTATGATCGTATCGCACAGATATGAAATATTTTACGGTGACGGTCTTCATTAATAGTATGCTAGGGAAAAAACCATAGTGGAATACTTGCTCTAAAACAATCACCAAGCANTGGTGTTTTGAAAACTTCATCCAACATCGATCGATGAAGCGTGCTCGAGATGTGAGGGATCAGCTTGCTGGTTTGATGGAAAGAGTTGAAATCGAACCCTCGTCAAACCCTGGAGATACAGTGGCCATTCGAAAGGTATGGTTGAAACTATCTGCAAGTTTTTGCAGTTTTTAAACCGTTTTTGCTAGGCGACAAAGTTATAGCCACCTTTTACAGCAGTGTTTTTCAACTTCTTTCGATGCACCGTCTTTGAAAGTTGGTTAGACTTTCGATGCACCAGCTATGAGAATTCAATTAGGATGCTTTATCAAAAGTTTTAATAAGACACATTATCCAAGTTGTATTTTTTACAATTAAGGAATTAAAAAAAAACTAGATGTCAGTAAATGTGATGCATAGGATTGTTTTTTCTATTAATTAAGTTTTGCTACTAACAGGACTGTTGTGCGACATCGTTGGAAAAATACAACGATGCACAGTTTGAGAACCACAACCATGAAATATAATTTTTGGCATCTTGTTTCTGTGTTGAAAAAGATTTCTGCAGTGTAACCCCATTGTATCAAAATCCAGGCAGTGACAGCCGGCTTCTTCTACCACACTGCAAGGCTGACCAAGTCTGGCTATCGGACAGTGAAACAACATCAAACTGTGCACATCCATCCCAACAGCAGTGTGTTTGAAGAACAACCAAGGTGGTTGGTCTACCATGAACTTGTGTTTACCACCAAGGAGTTCATGAGGTTAGTAAAGAAAGGTGTTAGCGGTTTTGTGTACAATTTTTTGTAAGATAGGATATGTTTTTATTAAATTGATTTCACTGGTATGCATGTGCTTTGGAAACAGCACCATGTACATAGGTGCCAGCGCATAGGGGCAAGAGGGGGCACTTGCGCCCCTGTAATCCTAAGAAGTGTCCTTTTTTCCTAAATATGTTGGCTTTTCCGATTCCCCTCTGTTAGGTTATAGGCGTTAGAATTCTACTGCATATAATTTACTTAATGCCGAAATCTATCTTTGTGTGTATGTATTGCCCTCCCTTGGAAAATTTTCTGTTGGCACCCATCACCATGTGTGTTTACTTTGAGTAAATTCTTGTTTTGTCAAGCAGCTGGCGGCAAGTTGGCGCTAAAAATGTTTTATTTGAAATATTTACTATTACCCTCCTGGTGTGTGACTGAAGCAAACAGATTTTTTCAAAGATGGATACAAAATACAGTTTGGTAATACAAAGAAAAAAAAACGACGGACACACGCAACATTTTTTATGCAACAAGGCACAGTGTACACACTAAAATGGTGGTGGAATTTTCTATTTCAGACAAGTAATCGAGATTGAGAGCAGTTGGCTCCTGGAGGTGGCACCACATTATTACAAAAACAAAGAAATCGAACAAGAAACGAGAAAAATGCCGCGAAAACAGGGCAAAGCGGCCGAAGAGCTCGGTTGAATTGTCATGTTGCCTTCTGCTGTACGATGGCAGGCAGCTTATCCAGCTTCTGCAAAGCGTTGGGGGTAAGTTTACCGACAGTCACAGACGGTTTTAGGCCCACCCGGGTTGTCTGGGACAGGTGGGCCACTTTACTGGCAAACGTAGCCTGTTTTGAGGCAAGCTTGCGCGGACGAGGAACCAACCCAAGATCACCAAGATTGTAGTGTGGAAATTCCTTCGCTGGAATCTGGCTGGTGTCGGTCTTCACCATGTCCTTAACCATCGAGAGCGGAGCCATAAGGGTCTGGTGAAGAAATTATAATTGTACGAGCTGTTTGCGCGCATTTGTTCCTCAATAAACAAATCTTTTTCGTATGTGTTTTATCAGCATTTTATAGGTAGTTTTTATATTCGGCGTCCGCGCAACATACTACTTTTTTAAGCAAATAAATTTGTGCATGGTTTTAAACTGCTATTGTAAATTGGCCACCTACGTTTCTATTAATCTACACTCGACAGCTTTCGATCATACTATGATCGTATCGCACAGATATGAAATATTTTACGGTGACGGTCTTCATTAATAGTATGCTAGGGAAAAAACCATAGTGGAATACTTGCTCTAAAACAATCACCAAGCAAGAGATTTGGGTTGATTTTTGTTGGCTCCTGTGGTAGTAAGAATTCTTAAAACGTTACCTTTGGTGGTTGTTGGAAAAATTCTGCAGGGGGTGGAGCTTTACCAAGAAGGGCGGCGGAGTTCAGAATCAACAGCAGTCGTTCAATCATCGTCTGTCGTCTCGTCTTTGTGTCAATTTCGTCCTCTTCTGTTTCCATAGACACCTGTGGGAAACGAATGATATGGACCCATTTTAAGAAAGTAAGGATGCAGCTGCTGGATCAAAATGTTAAACTGATAGATACACAATGGCGTGTACTACAAACTGTCCAAATTTTATCCTATTTAGATATTGTTCAATAATTTGACCCACTTTAGGATAACTGTCACCTGTTGGAGAGTCATTGCTGTAGCAGCAAGAACATCTTCAAGTCTTTCTTTGCCACCAATGAGGGCGTCTCGCTCTTCTGTTGTTTTGTTTAAGGATTCCTTGGTCTGGCTCAACTCCTGTTCCAGTCTGCATCACAAAGTAATAAGTACTACTGCACAAGTCATATCATTTCACAATGATCTTTAGAACTTAAACATGGCCTAATTATAGGTCGCTGTACCAAAATGTTTGCATAAGATTTTTTCTGCTGCGTGATAATTTGTCAATTTTATGTGGGCTATGAGACACATAATGCAGAACCTAGAAGAATTACAGCAAAGCTACAATTAAAAGCAAACTTACATCCTTTAAAATATGTAACAAGTACCTTTCTAGTCTGTCTGTAATTTGTTCATTTTCCTGACGAATCTGAGTGGATTCTTCCTCCAACTGCATATATTCATGCTCTCTCGACTCCAAATCCTCCAGCTGAAGTTCTTGCTGTCGTGCTCGCGCAGTTATCATTTTTAGAACCTAGGATAAAAACTTGATGATAAATTTTGCATTCATTTGTAATCATGGTGTAAAATGAATATACCTTAAGATTGCTATGGTTCTTTTTCGCCAGTTCATCTTGACTTGATTCCAGAAGCTCAATTTGCATTTTCTGCTTTTTTTCTTTTTCTCTAAGCTCATCATTTTCCTGAAGAAAGGTTATAAATGCTGGCACAAGAATTTTTTTTCTGTATTCTACCACATTATATGTAGGGCTACAAAAAACAATAAACTTCAAAATTGAAAGCAATGATAGTTAAAACAATGCTTTATGTATTTTAATGTTAGACTGGTACTTAGTATAACCCTTTTTTGTATCTTTCACACACACAATTTTAAATGATTAAAAAATACTGAATTTTTCCAAAATATATTATCTCAAACCTGCACAAGTTCTTTGGTTTTCTCTGACATTTTTGCAAGTTGTGCATTAATTGAGACATTTTCTCTGATGTTCCTCTTTGTTGTGTCGGCCATTTGTTTATTGGAAACTTTTCGAAATTCTGCTGCCACAGTATTTACCCGAAGAACCATTTCCTTTTTCAATCTTTAAAAAGCACAATTTTTTTCATTTATGCACTGTACTTTAAACCCTAAGCACCAAAATAATACCTGTCCTTATCCACAACAGCTTTTCTTTCCAGATTGTAAATCTTTTCACCATGGTTCTTGTCCTGTTGCAACAACTGTTCCTCCTTGTCACTTAGTTTCTTCATTAAATCTTCCTTTTGTACCTTTTATTCAAAAAATTGTCTTGTTTACAATTGATTACACTTTCCATCACAGATGTATCAAACTGCTGTTCCTACTAAAGTTTGATAAGATTACAATGTGTTTAAAAATACCTATACCTGATATTTTTTAATTTTTAATGGAATGTAAACTACACAACATTGTACCTTAAATTCTTCCAGTGATGCCAGCTTGCCCCCAAGGATCATGTTTTCTGATGTAAGCTGGTCGCGAACTTCTTGAAATTCCCTTTTCAGTTGTGTAAGTTGACTTTCATAACTCTCCTTTTCTGTGTCTTTAGCCTGCAAGTGTTGTGAAGCAATTTTAATGTTTAGGAGGCAAATTTAAAAATTCAGCTCCATTATTTTTACGTCACATAAACCTTCGGCATAAATTACTGTTGGAAAGGCTTGTCCCACCTCCCCCATAGATTTGGTATTGTACCTTGCACAGGGCTGGATTAACATTAGCAAGTCTTGGGACACCATACGGATTTTCCACAGCTGAATTATTCACAGGCCTAGTGCTGGATTGAGAAGGGACAAATTCCAACACCCCATAGAAGCTTTAAATTTTAAATTAATATAAGCACTGACAAGTCCTTTGGCAATTTTATGTTGGATTAGTGATTGTTGTTAGCGAAACAAAGTTTTATTAATTTATGTTGGCTTGCCATATGCATGTCAGACATAACATTTACTCAGATGTTTTTCACCAAACCCATAATATGGCGGCACAGAAATTTTGTGCTTAGTACCTATCTAGTTCCTATTTTGACTCTAACTTGGCAATATTTTTTACAGTTTAAATTACCACAAACCATTTGATTTTTAATAGTATCTTGACATAAATTTTTTAAAGGGCCAATACAAGTGCCTTGAAGGTATTGCTACCTGTTGCAAGCCAATGAGCTTGTCATTGAGATCAGAAATTTCATCTTGGCGTTGTTCCAAGGACTTTTTCAAAAAGTCAACTATTTCCTTTCGATCCTGGACAAGTTGTTTGTGTTTTTCTTCATATTCCGCATTAGATATACTGAGCTCATCACATTTAGTTTGATATCTAAAAAATTATGAACCAGAATAATGAAATACACTTTTTCACTTTCTATTTGATAAACATTTTCATATCCCATAGTTTTTGCACATTTTAAAATTTTTTTTGTTATAACCAGACAGGTTGTTTGTAAACCTCACAGAGGACCTGCTGCTTAAACAACATACTGTTTAATGCTGTGTAATTTATGATCTATTCAGGTATTAAATGTGGAAAAGTTGATTTACATGCCTTGAAAGCCTTTGTTCCAAATCCTTGACTTGTATCAAGAAAAACTCTTTGCTTAGTTCATTTAATTCTTTTCCCTTCCCTGATCCCCCCCTATCCCCTGCTGTTGAACCATCATCCTCTTTTGCACTTTTCTTTCCCTTCTTACCTTTCTTTCCACCTTTCTTTTTTGGCGGCATAGCTTTAGTTTTTATTACATTCTGCAAGAAAAGTCACACAATATAAACAGATGTTACTGTTAACATTTTGTATTTTCTCGTTTTTTGCAATCGTTTCAAAAATATCTTAATGTCACAAAGACAACCTTAACTACCGGTTAACAGATAAGAGCAATCTCCTCTTTAAATCAATATTCATTTTTTTTGGTAAACCGTGGTTGTTTAGACCACAGTTTTTCTCAAAACAAACCTTTTTCTTGACATGCACAAAGCAAGTATTTCATGCTTGCAGCTATAGTTGCCATGGCTACTGATTACCACCAGTGGCGCACGTCAGTATAAGTTTTTCGTTTAGATTGGATTTTTTTAAAATTTTACCTAATATTCTAAAGAACTGTAACCAAGACAAATGTACAAATTTAAGCAGCGCAGTTAGTTATTTCTCTGGTTTCTGGGGTTATTTTATTTGCTTAGTTTACCAAAATTTTCTGGCAAAGATAATTGGCAACACATGTAAAGATGTGATTCGTCACGCTAGGCCTATCACACATTTATCGATAATTATTCGGAAAAAATTTTTGTTCATGCAGAAAGCGTGAGCAAATAAGGTATGAGAGTAAATACGTCACATTAGGTCAACATAAACGTTTATACCGATTCCCAAAGCAATCGAATGCAAAACTGGGGTTTTAATTGGGTGAACTGTTAACACGTTAAAACGTNTTGCAGCTATAGTTGCCATGGCTACTGATTACCACCAGTGGCGCACGTCGGTATAAGTTTTTCGTTTGGATTGTATTTTTTTAAAATTTTACCTAATATTCTAAAGAACTGTAACCAAGACAAATGTACACATTTAAGCAGCGCAGTTAGTTATTTATCTAGTTTCTGGGGTTATTTTATTTGCTTAGTTTACCAAAATTTCTGGCAAAGATAATTAGCAACACAGCATGTAAGATGTGATTCGTCACGCTAGGCCTATCACACATTTATCGATAATTACTCGGAAAAAATTGTTGTTCGTGCAGAAATGAGCAAATAAGGTATGAGAAAGAAGTAAATACGTCACATTAGGTCAACATAAACGTTTTTACCGATTCCCAAAGCAATCGAATGCAAAACTGGGGTTCTAATTGGGTAAACTGTTAACACGTTAAAACGTTTTTGAAACATGCCGCGCTAAACGTTAAACAACAATAATTTTATATTTAAACGCAGGTTTCATAATTCTGGGAATAAAAAAGCATTCGTGTTCGTAACCCAGAAAGGCCGTGTTTTTAAAGATAACACGTTTTCATCGATATTACAGCTTTACATCGATGTTAGCGTTTTGGGGCTTATCGGTTATTTTTTCTCAACTTGAAATGGAGGTTAAGTTGTTTTTCTACGGGTCATTGGGAGAATGTAGGTCTGGTTACACTTACGTGGTGTGCCAATGATGTCATTGTATCTCGTCGCAGCAGTTTAGTCATTTAGCCAGTTGCAACCCCTTTAGCAGGAAAATATATAGCGAGAAATATATGTGTATTTTTAAAAGCAGTAATATTCGGGGAAAATATAGTGATTATCCACACTAAGTGTGTAGGAGTTCGTCAGATTTATTTGCTAATAAACCGTGTGAAAGTCACGTTTACTTGATTCCACGATTCGCGGTAGTAGTATGTCATTGCTTTGACAAATGTCGTCAAGTGATTTGTTTTTGCTTCCCTTTGCGGTAACAGCGGTAATTGTCGGTTTGCCAATGAACCGAGCAGCGACAAATTAGCCAAAACAATTACTACAAGCATTCGGTATTTATAGCACTTCTCCGTAAGGTTGAAGTCGTTTCTTTAGCCGACGCGGGAAAATTTCTGCAGGGGGAAACCATCACAAGGCCAATCTCACATGGAATGAAAACAAGCTGGTAGTTTCAGGGCGGCAGGCAGACAGGACCAATTTTAGCCGTTTGCTGCACTGACAGCAAATACACAAGAGTCGTGCCTAACTCAGAATTACCCGCACCAGTTTTGACTCATTTATAAGTAGATATTTATCACACAGTTGTTTGTCAAATTGTATCAGTACATTCAATTATACGTTTGTTGATTAGTTAGCACTAAGAAACCGTAACGGTGGTACCAAAAGGTTAAGTTTCATCAGAATGTGTGTGAAAACAAGGTTGACCCATTTTTGTGTTTAACCGTGTTACGACAAATAACAAAGTATAGATAAAATTAGATAAAACCCCATCGGTTATGAGTACTGCGTCAGTACTACAACTCTCACCTCGCAAAAGCTTCGTATTTAAAATTTATTTAACAGCTAAAAGTTTTGAAACCCGAGGAAGTCGAAGCCTACAGACAGCGTTCTTCTCATACCTGCGAGGCATCGAATGCGGGCGGTATTTAAACAGAATGGCTGCTGAGCCGCTACGAGGATTTAATATTCCCGCCTTGGCTTAACCGCGTTTTCTCGAGTCTAGGTGGAATGTTGAAGATTGGTGGTTGTAACTAAACCTTGTAGTAGTCAATATTTGAAAACTACATTATAAGGATTCCTTTTCTTGAGTCCGTAGTAAGGACAAAAGGTTAAATGCCAGCTATTAGATGGAAATTTAATTTGGCGCTTTGGGCGTTGTGCCGAACATAACACAACCAACTGGTATTTTGTACATGTAGACTTTTTTGCGTTAGCTGTGATTTGTGTTTAACTTGATTGACATGAATTTGTCAAATGCCACANTTGGGCGTTGTGCCGAACATAACACAACCAACTGGTATTTTGTACATGTAGACTTTTTTGCGTTAGCTGTGATTTGTGTTTAACTTGATTGACATGAATTTGTCAAATGCCACAACTTGGAAAGATTCGGACATCGAAAGGTTTAGGTAAGTGCACCATGTTTGGACTTTTAAACGAAACGCACGTTCTTACTTAGACGTTTAAATGTTACTTACGTACATAACCTATAATTTTCTCAAAAGAAAGACCAAACACCAGTTTTTGAGATATAACATTTTCTGCAAAACAACACCAACCATAGCTTCGTCCCATTTCAATGAATGACTTTAATGATTTTGATACTTTTTTATTCGTATTATTCATGTGGGTTTCTTTAATTCCATGCCTTGGGCTTTACCCAGTATAGTTTATGCGTTAAGAAACCCCAAACCCTTTAGTTGTGAATGACGGTGAGATGTTTAGACAACCATAGGGATGATAAAATTTTTTTGTAGACAACCATAGGGATGATAAATTCTTAAAACTTTTTAATGGCCATTTCTGTGTGTTATGGAAAGTGTGTCTGGTCATTGAGCAAGGATGACACAGCAGTGTATTCGGCTATATCCGCACAGTGGTCTGTAATCCAAACGTCATTCGACTCATTTCTCACAAGCTTTTACAGAATACCTCCCCTGAGCTGCTGTGTATTATCTTTCGTCACCCTAACACGGTCACGTTCCGCAAACAAAACAAATCCTGGCGTTCGTTTATCTGCGAACCCTTAAACGACGACAGAATGGCGTTCAATGTGATTCCAAAATATTAATATAACTTTTAGTTGTAAGTTGTTTATTCTGTTTCAGGGCCACAAACACTCATAACCACTGTTTTTGCAAGTTTGGTCAAATTAAGCGTAAGGACATGTTTTTGCCCTAGGCAGTATCGACCGAAACAAAACTTTTAGACCATTTTTTCGTAATGATTGTTTGTGTAACAGTTGAAACAAATCTACTGCAAATCAACCAGGTCGCTTTTTAAACAAATGGAAATTTTATACCCAGAATCGCATTATGCTTTCGGAACGGAGAGCCCGTTTTTTGAATGTGAATGTATTTTTTAGGAAAAAAACAACTAAACCAACACACGCATAGTTATAGAACACGATAATTATTGCCAGAAATAAAAAGCATTTTTCGCCATAACGTACTTTCACAAAAGAACTGCCTTTTTTGTTTTCAAGAGCTCCTTATTTATTACAGAGAAATGTCACATGGTGAAAAGTGTGGCGTCAAAAAACGTTTTATGGGAAGAAAACAACACTCATTAGGAGAATTACATGATACGACTTATAAAATCTTTCAACTTTTTGGTATATGAATCCTGCTCATGAAATGGCAGAAGTGTCGTAAGATGACGGTGTTTTAAGAATACGTGAAATGTGAAATCAATGCGCCTAAAAGCCCGCCCGATTTTCTGTACTGCTAAAAAGCTTTTTGTGCAATTTTGCTGCATTTGTAACATAAAAATTTCCAAATGTATATCCGCCCACGCAAGCGAAAATTCAGTTTAATTCAAGCGTAGGTGGTAAATTGGCGCGCAGGTAAGCTCACTTTACTTCTCAGGTTCCTTGGTATCGGCATTGGAATCGCCGCAGTGGTTATTGGGACATCCGGGAACCTCCTGACGATCCTCTCCGTGCTGCGGAATGCCCACCTAAGGAAAAGCAGCTTCAATATGTTCATAGTGAACCTGAGCATTATTGACCTCCTCACCGCCTTGGTCATGATGCCCTTAAACGTCACCGGCTATTCGTTGATGCGATGGTAAGAAACATATATTTGTTGTGTTACACAACTCCGATTCGCTTAAACCCGCCTTCCAAATCAGCAGTTTGCTTTGGCTTACGCAGCATTGGAAAGCTATGTGTTTTGTTTTCACTTCAACCAGTGGTTTCCAACCGAGGAGTATTTTCCCCCAGGGACGAATTTGATGGGTCATAGGGAAGAATTTCCACTTCATAGTAAAGTTATTTATGATGAGTGGAGTATTTCTTTTGAAGTAGACCAGTTGTTCCAAACGCTTTAATATTACTTTTTGTCACTTCTTGCCTAGTAGGGGAGGAAAGAAAACTTCTAAACTAAGAAAAGGTTGGGAACCACTAACTTATACAGCATTAGTTCTGAAATCCTAGGCCAGGGGTCGGGGTGAATTATCAGGGCACGCCAAGTGATTCACGAGTCCATATTCTAATACGTTTTGTGTTTTGCAACCTCTTGTTTTAAAGCGGTGACGTCATCAACATTGCACGCGAAGACATTACCGGAAAATATTTTGTTGCACACTGCGTTCAAAAGGTTACGCCCCCTGTCGTAGACTAATCGTTACGAGGTCAATTGTTTTCAGGTTGTATTTAATTTGTTGACATCGTGGTTACGACTGCTTTGTAAGCGGTGGCCGCTATTGTTTTTCAAAAAATATTTGCTTCAAGGTCCGTGTTTGGTTCAATATTTTAAGCTTTTGGCACAAAACACGAAAACAGCGCAGAATCCGTTGGCAACTCCGAATGATTTGACAACAAACATCATTCAAAACTTAACCTGAATTGACCGACGCTGTTCGATACCTCCAAGTGGCAGGAGAATTAGCGGAAACGCAAGTGTCCATGTTTGGTCACCCAACTGTCCCGCTTACTAAACCGAACACGCAGTAATCCTCGACACAATAACAATGGAAGTTTGTGACGTGCCACTTCCAGCCCGCTGTGAACTTGGTTGCTTTGTTAAAAGGCGGTAAATTGTACGACCCGCCCCGAGTTATTGGGTGGATTAGGCCGGTTTTCCACTCGATGATAAGATCAAAATCGTGCAAGCAAAGCCTTATCTGCAAAGTTTGATCAGTTTTAAGGTCATGGATAAGCATTTCCTAGATCCGGTAAAATATTACTACGACAGTAACGTTTTCGCGTTCAATTTTATCAATATTTTTTCAGTTTAAATGTACTGTTTGGGCTGTGTAGAACTTGTTTATTATGTTTTTATGCAAAAGTTCAACTCATGCAGGTGTTTGACCCATAAATCTCAAAATCTTTCAGTTTAAAGAGGTCACTGTTTAACTATGTTTGTGGAAAAACTCTTCACTGACTTCGTATGCATTACAGATTGGTATAGAGTGTAGTTATATATTTTTTTAGTAAAAATTTACTGAACAATAA